>JAUZNJ010080987.1:0-24008 GCA_034780135.1 Jordanella pulchra | reverse complement strand
AATTAACAAACAAAAACAAACAAAACACAACGCACGAGAGGACCAGGGCGACCGTAGGTGGCGCCATCTTGGTATATTCTAGAGGGAACCTGTAGGATTTTTAAAGAATTTGTAAAGTATGGTATTAGTTTGTAAATAACCAAATGTTCCACTCAATACTATGTAGCGTAACCCTGTTTTCTGAGCTGTTGATCGGTGACATTGATTTTCAATTCTCTCTGCAAATTTTCTATGGGGTCAATTGTTAGTAGAACAGCAAGGCCACTCCTGGATCTATAAATCTTTTTACGAATGGAATGACCTTTAGGCTTAAAATCTCACCATCTATGTCATGTGATCATTTTTTTCCCATAGCATGGATCTGTTTTTCTGTCACCTTTGCAAAAAAAAAATGCTTTACAGTAAATAGAATGTTCTTGATATGCAACTTGGCATTGTTGTTCCTCCAAACATAGTGAGTTGAGTTTGTCTCAAAAAGTTAAATATTGTTTCACTAAAGAATTCTTGAAAAATATTTGGCGGAACAAGCAGTTACCCCCTAAACCAGAGTGTAGCAGCAGTGACGATTGACAGCTTTAGCATCAGACTGACAAAAAGTCCAGAAGTATTATAGGCCTACTAAAGACAAAAACACAGGACAGGTGAGCCATGCCTCACTAGGAGTGCAGAGTGAATGAAGAAGGTGAAAGCAGAACAAACACCAGAGGCTGCAGACACACACTGTGCCTTACTTAAGAGCTTATCAGTGGATTTTAAGGATTTTTTTTACCAGAGAGGTTGCCTCATGCCAAGGAACATCATGTTATTAAGATTTGGTAACAACCAGATCATGTGTGAGTTTTAGCTATAGGTTTAAGTCACAATATGGGGCTAAATCTGCTGCTTGGTGGAGGTCTGCACTCTCCAAGTGCTTTTCTAGTTTGTTTTTTTATGTTAAGTCATGTTTTTCTCCTAGACTTAGCTATGGGCTTAGCTTTTACTGTGACTAGATGTATTTGTTCTCTTTCATCTTTTGACATGAAAACTGGCTCAGAATTTGTCTGTGCTTAACTTTTTCTCTTCTAGACAGAGCCACCTTTGGAGCTAGTTTGCAGTTACCCTTTCTCACATAAAAAGCATTTATAAATCAGTGCTTCTATGTATCCTTTGTACGTCTGCTTCTATTTTTTTGAACCCCCACTCATCCTCAGCAGAAGTCCACGCACACCTTAAATTGTTTCTGCTGGAGGTTTCTACCTGTTACAAGAGTGGTGGTGGGGTTTCTCTTCCCTGTCCCTGCATGCGTGCTCAGATTGAAGGATAAATGTCAATGACAAAATTCAAGCGAATGTCTATTGTTGCCACATGCACATCCAGGAGGAGCAAATCTTGCTAAGTCAATGATTCAATCTGACTGTATGATCTGGTTGTATTGTCTCTGTAAAGTGCTTGAAGATGACTTGTTGTGAACTGGTGCTTTATGCATGCTCTAAGTTAAATTGAATTCTTGATTTTGTCTTACCAACCTGGTTGCCCATTGTAAATTCACTCTTCCCAGCCTGGAGCAAGTCTACAATTTTCTTTAAGTCATTCAACAGCTCTTTGGTCTTGGCAGTGGTGTAGTGTGGAGTCTGATTGTTTAAGGCCTTGGACAGGTTCTTTTATAAAGAAAATTGGTTCAAACGTGCCATTCATACAGGTCATAAGTGGAGGACAGAAGAGCTTCTTAAAGAAGAGGTTAAAGGCCTGTGCGGCCCTGATATCCTGCTTGTTTGTAGGTAACCAAATATTTTTTTACCATAATTTAATAGACTTTACATCCTAAATCTAACAGTGTGTTTTATGTGATATTTTTTCTATTTTGTCTCTCATAGTTGAAGTGTATTTATGATCTAAAATTACATACCTCTGTTATCTTTCTAAGTGGGAGAACTTGAACAACAAGTGACTGACTAAACACTTTTTGCCCCATTGTACAACCAAAGAACATCCCACTATGGCACAACAATCACTGGTTGCTGAAGAAAACATTGGACTGCAGGGTAAACAAAAAGTGGATGTTTGTCCAAAACTGTTCAAAAGAGAGATTTTAAGAGTCAAGAAGGCTTCCAAAAGGCAAATAGCAATCCAGAAAGAGGTGTAGGTGTATTTTCTACAAGACTGGACCAGATTAATGCTGCCTTCATGTAGTATCACAATTATGGTAAATACCAAAAACCGACATCAAAATGGCATACAAACACCCGCTCACATTGTAATTTCTACTGGAAAACTGGAAAAAATGTACGATATTTGAGTTGCCGAGATGAGGTCAACTTTGACCTTTCAACATTGTGGAGAGCAGCAAAACAATTCGGTAAGGCGAGTACGGCATTGTTAAGCATTCTCTCTTTTTGTGTTTGTAGCCTACGCAATAGTGTGACATATATTTAAAAAATATATATATATCACCATCTAAATGTATGCAATTTTTTAAATGAGCATTATTGTTTGGTTTTGTCAGATGCTCACCAGCAGTAAATCAATGCATTTGATGCATCTCTTTTCATGTAGCAAATGAATTAGGAAGTCTATTACTGTTTTGTCAAAGTAGCAAGTCAATCCAACATGTTTCTCTTGCCTACCACAACAAAAACACTTGAACTTAATGTGCTCACAATTTCAACTTTACAATTGGTAAGGGTAATCTTTACCACACTACATCTTTTTGTGAGTTTTGCACGTACTCATCACAGAAATAACACCATACCAAGGCTGAAATGACTAGACGAAACATTGTGTTTGGGTTTTACTTTTCTCTACATGAAACTAAGTTGTATTAACTAATAAATAGTTCCAAGTACCAGTCAGCTCTGGTTGAAAATCTTCAACTGATCGCTAGAAAGCTAAAGATAACTAGAACAATAATTTCCACCACCACAGTAAATTCAGGTAGACAACTAAAACTCACCTAAAAAACATTTGATAGGAGAAACCTTCAAGCCAACAAGGAATTTCAGTACAATTTAAGTACAATTAAAGTGAATGAATATTGCAACTTTAAGATCTGGTGTGTTCTGTTAGGGTCAACATACTTGCACACAATTGTAAATGACAAAATATAACATCTGAAAATAATTTATTATGGTCTGCTTTATTGATGATAAAAAGCAGCTGAATAAAAGTGATGCATATTGGAAGGAGACTTTATCTCTAAGGCCAGGGAACCTGTGGGTGAAGATCGTTTAAAGAAAGGTCAGCAGATCAGGGTTCAATTACAAAGAGCTTCATGTTTAGCTTTTTCTTCTGACATCTTGAGGACAAGGATCAAAACAACTCCTCCACTCCAAGTAAAGATTTCCCCCTGCTGTGATTTGAGCAGTCGACTTTTTCTCTTGTTTAAACCTGCAATAACATTTTCTTTCGTCTTTTACTCATTATCTGTATTAATCATAAACTGACAGGATATTCTTTCAACAACCTTAAATTCTAATCATATTTTCTAAGTACAGTATATCAGTTTTTAGCCTCCTGCAACATTGAAAGTGAGTCTGGGAAAATATCAAATGTTTCACCACAGAGAAGCTGTCTTAGAGTTTCTTTACTAACGACTCTTTGCTGTGGAAAAGAAATATGAGAAAAGTATTCTTAATCTCTTGCATCATTCACTGAGGCATATAAGTAATCATTGATCCCAAAAAAGCAATATCAGGACCAATGTGTCAGACTTGCAGCTGGTTCTCATCCCTGCTGGTTCACCTCGACTGTGACCCAAATCGGTGCACCGTGAAAGCTATGGATCAAAGGTACCAACGGACAACTACCGAGAGCTCAGACTAAATAATACCCTAATAGAATAAAAAAAAAAAAACTTAAAAAGGTTTAGCTGACCTTTCTTGCATTTGGGTTTAGAAACACTTTGAAACAGTGTAGATTTGTTGAGGCAAGACTGCTTACATCACATAATTTATTGCATCTAGTAAGTCTGAAATGTATAATCTTTGCCTAGTCTTTGTTTTTTTGTTTTGTTTTTTACATTTGTTAACTGAATAACAAAAGTTGAATTTAGCTTTTTACAGGAAATAGTCCCATGTTGGAAATAGGCTAATTATCCAGTTCCATGCCCTGTGTCTCCCCCTGGTGATAACTTGGGAGTTAAAACAAGTAAACGGGTGATCCCCTCTCAAATTAAAAAACAAGAAATCTCTGCCCAGAGTAGAAATTAGAACACTGAAATACTTTACAAAACGTG
Source organism: Jordanella pulchra (assembly GCA_034780135.1). Lineage (NCBI taxonomy): Eukaryota > Metazoa > Chordata > Actinopteri > Cyprinodontiformes > Cyprinodontidae > Jordanella > Jordanella pulchra. Next base: position 19,798 of record JAUZNJ010080987.1, on the reverse strand, counting down.
TACCTGAATTTAGAAAGCTGCCTTCTACTTATGTTTAAACTACACGACGCAGGGATTTTGTTTCAAATCTTGATGTACATGACTGGAAAGAGTGTGGATCTGAACAACTGTGACAACTGTGTATGTATTTATTGTACAAATATTTAAAAAATATAAGTGAATTAAATTTCTTTTTTAGTTATTACTTTTTTCTTCATTAACTAATTTAGTTAAAAGATGAAAAAGAAGCCCGTCTGCCGTGACATTGTTTCGCAATGCCGTGACCCGGATTCGAACCGGGGTTGCTGCGGCCACAACGCAGAGTACTAACCACTATACGATCACGGCGAGCTACGACGGGCTCATGTATGCAGGGCGGAACAAATTCGAAGTCTTTTGTGTGAGCGCGAACCATGGCAATTATAGTCTGTAGGTTCTTTTGTAATCTACTTTCTGTTTGCTTCGATTGTACGTAAATGCATTACGAATGCACATGATACAACTAAAGTTAGTGAAAACAGCTCTTCTGAAGGCTTTAACAGTCTGGGTTTTTAGCATCATATTACCATCTGGTGGTAGAGTCAGCGATGTGCTTCGGAGTATTTTCTATTTCCGGTTTTCATTTGATTGGATGATTCCGTTGCATACGTAGTAGTTACTCGTTTTGTAACACATCCAGCGTGCAAGTTACACAAGGAAGATTTGTTCACCGCACAAAGCTGCAAAAGACCGATGCTTAAAGACAGTGGTGAAGGTAAGTTAAGTAAAACTATACGTCGGAAGCATATTTAAACTTGTAGTTTCTTGTGACACGTCGATGGGAATGCACAGGTCCGTTTTGTCGTTTTGCATCATTCGTTGCTACGACGCTTTTACCTGCATCTGTTTCAGTGAGTTCTGTTGGTAATAATGGGTGCTGTTTTTTTGCAGCGCATAACAGATGTGTCAGCGAAACGATCGTTTGTTAAACTGAATGCGTCTTATGCTCATTTTGCTGTGTTTTGGTTTTATGGTGAGATTTTCACAGGTTGGTGTCTCTCAATTTTGAAATAATTTGACCTTGCATGCATTTACAGGTTACCAGCAATGGCTCAGGTGTGCATTCACTGGTTCCGTAAGGGACTTAGGTTACATGACAACCCAGCACTTATTGCTGCACTGAAAGACTGCAAGGAGCTCTACCCTGTGTTTATCTTGGACCCTTATCTTCACAACACTGAGGTGGGCATCAACCGCTGGAGATTCCTCATTGGGGCGCTCAAAGACCTGGACTGCAGCCTGAGGAAACTTAACTCCAGGTAGAAACATGGACACAGCTTAAAATAATTTAGATAAGTCTTAAAAAATCAAATTGCTTTGTAAAACTTACATTTAATGATGAATTTATTGTGGTTGGATTTGTTGAGACTGTTTGTTCTGAGGGGAAAACCAGAGGAAGTGTTCCCAAAATTGTTCAGCAAGTGGAAAGTAACAAAGCTGACGTATGAATACGACACAGAGCCATACAGTCTAAGCCGTGATGAGAAAGTGACCAGTCTGGCTAAAGTAAATGGAGTTGATGTCATCTACAATATCTCTCATACTCTTTACAATATAGAGAGGTATGTTTCCCTCTAAATACATTCAGATAGTTTTTATCAGCTGTTTTCCTGATTTCCTGTGTAGTTATTTCATTCATTTCATTGCTCTATAGGATTATTGAAGAAAATGATGGGAAACCTCCTCTTACATACAAACGCTTGCAAACAATAGTTGAAAAACTTGGTCCACCCAAGAAACCAATCCCTGCTCCAACCTTGAATATTATGCAAGGTATGTTTCAAATAGATCCACCTAATTTAATTTTTGAATATTTCCCTCTGATTTGAGATCATGTCCTAAGTGTTAAAGTGTGACTTCTTATTATCATCTATTGAAGACGTGAAGACACCATGCTCAGAGAAAGATGAGAAGAAATATGGGATTCCGACACTTGAGGAGTTAGACCTGGACTCAACGACTCTTGGAGAGGAGCTGTTTCCAGGAGGAGAACAGGAAGCTCTTAAGAGATTGGATGAACACATGAAAAGAACGGTACAAGTCTCCTACTTAACCACCACTGGTACTGATACTACAGTTATTTAAATGGACTGGATCTAATTCACCTGTAGGGTTAAAAAAAAGGAGGTTCAGCATGCATGCTCACAAAATTCTGAATAAAATAAATTTTGTTCTGACACAGCAGGAAGATGTGACCTTCAGTGCCCTACAAAGTATTAAAAAAATCTAAATCATTTCCTTTGATAGTGCTTTGCAGATTTATTTATTTTTCTTTCTTAATGAAAACAAAGCTGGTTTTGGTTGTAATTGGTGTTTTAGTGAAGCATCATAAATCTGTTTAATTCAGGGATGGGTGTGCAGCTTTGAAAAGCCTCAGACCTCTCCAAACTCCCTGAGCCCCAGCACCACCGTCCTGAGTCCATACGTCACCTTTGGGTGCCTTTCAGCGAGAACCTTCTGGTGGCGGCTCACTGAGGTGTATCGGGGGGTAAGTTTCACATCACTGCAGGTCAAAGTAAAAAAAATATTATATTTTAAATGAAATGGTTCACTTAATAACTACGAACTCATTGATTTATTTAACTTGCATGTAGAAAAAGCACTCAGATCCTCCAGTGTCTCTACATGGTCAGCTTCTCTGGAGAGAGTTCTTCTACACCTGCAGTGTGGGAATCCCTAATTTTAACAAGATGGAGGGCAATCCAGTGTGCACACAAGTCGATTGGGACAAAAATCCAGAATATCTAGCAGCATGGAGAGAGGTTGTCTGGTTGAAAGCCGTTCATTTTGAACTAGAGATCATTTCTGTTTCTCTTCACATTAACTTTGAGTCGTTTTGTTATTCTCTGAAGGCCAGGACTGGTTTCCCTTTCATTGATGCAATTATGACTCAACTGAGGCAGGAGGGCTGGATTCACCACCTGGCCCGACATGCTGTTGCTTGCTTCCTGACGAGGGGAGACCTGTGGATCAGCTGGGAAGAAGGACAGAAGGTATGTAACTTAGCTTATATGCACAAACCCTCTTTTTATCTATTATTAAAAAAAAACAACTTGTAGGCTATTAGATGGAAGCTTAGCAAAATTCTGCTTCTTTGCAAGAGAGTTCCCTTTTATAGGACAGTTGTGACTGATATGATTTGTTATCTCTGCCTAAGGTCTTTGAGGAGCTCCTGCTGGATGGTGACTGGGCTCTAAATGCAGGAAACTGGCAGTGGCTTTCTGCAAGTGCCTTTTTTCATCAATTTTTCAGAGTTTATTCCCCCATCGCATTTGGTAAAAAGACTGATAAGAATGGGGACTACATTAAGTAAGATTGTTTCCTCATTGTACTTAAAAAGTGTGTTTTTCGTTGCTTTAATGATGTATCTAATGCTTATACAGGAAGTACCTTCCTCTTCTGAAGAAGTTCCCTCCACAGTACATTTATGAGCCTTGGAAGGCTCCTCGCAGTGTTCAACAAGCTGCAGGATGCATTGTGGGCAAAGACTACCCCCATCCCATTGTGCAGCATGAACAAGTCAGCAAGAAAAACATCCAGAGGATGAAGGAGGCTTATGCTAAGAGATCTTCGGCTAGCAATGATTCACCTATCAAAAAACAAGGTAATGTACTTCAGGAATCTGTTTTTCTCATCCGGATTATCCTAGAGTTTTAGTAACCCCTGATTCCTGAGTGTGACTTCTTTGTTTTTAATTGTAGCTGAGAAGAGAAAGAGTTCATCAGTCATTGACATGCTTCAGAAGAAGATCAGAAAACAATAATGGGACACAAAAAACAAGTTTATACTATGCTTTCAGCAACATTTAGTTTTAGTCAGAAGTTACTGTATATTTTAATAAACAGTCTGACCAGGAAATCTTTTTTATTTGTATGGAAATGTACAGAGTTCTGTTTATTCCCCCACTCTATTAAGGTTTTAAGGGTAGGTGTTGGGTGAAAGAAATTATTTTAGATGCAATTTAAGTTTTATTGAAGAACAGCGAGGCAAGTGAAAAACTACACACACAAATCCAAGCAAATTTAATTTTATAAAATATATTTTTATGATGCCTTTTTTTTACAATATTGGATATGGTCACATTACCATTGATGAGCAACAAGTTATAGAACTATACATTTTATATTTGTTGTTTTTAGTGATACTATAAATGCATCCTTTATGTAGTTTAAGATTTCTGTCTATTTTAAATAAAGAAAATAAAAAATGTTATTTGTTTTGGCCATTTTTCTTTTCCCTAATATGAAATGATTATTGTTTCATTCTGACCGGTTTGGGTTTTCATGATTTGTCCACTAGAGGTCACTCTAGTTCAGCTTGCAGCGATTCAGGACGCAGCTCCAAAGAACAGTAAAAAATACTTATTCCTCTGTTGTTTTATGAATAAAATTTTGAAAAACATAGATATTTTATAAATCAAACATCCCTGATATAAACTCGGTTTAACCTTTGGTATTCTATTTTACCTGGTTTATTTATCCTTGGCACGGAAAACAGCTTTTGGATTAAAAATAATCACTAATATCCCCTAAATGCATTGTTACTGCTGCTCTGTTAGAATATCAGAGAAGATTTAACATGTTTAGAGTTTGTGTTTGTAATTTAGCACAGAGTAGTGCGAGACCAGAAGGGCTACATAAAAGCAGTGTGTGTGTGTCACACAGCTGTTCGTGGTGGTCAAGTCTTCTCCTGTTTCTCCTTCCTTGGACGTGACACTGTCGAGAATATCAAGAGAATGATGTCACAGCCTCAGCAGCAGGGCAGATGGCCGTACAAAGCTGAGCTCAGTTTCCACAGAGACCCGGCAAACATCAAAACAAGCTGTGGGTCAACGATGTATGTCCATAGAAATGTGGATTTATTTCTTTTTCGGGTTTGCTTGGCAAATTAATTTTGTATTTCGGAATACTTACTCTTAGTGAAAACTGTATATTTTTATTAGACTTTAGATGTATATTTTTTCTGATGTTCTAAATGTTAGGTTGCTATCAAGCTCGCACATATTCTATCCCATCTGTAACTAAACATTAATCTGCTGGCCTGGTCTTCCTCCTCTGCATCTGTGTCAACACCTCACCACTCAAACCATCTTGGATCTTGGAACTGAAGATCCCACCTGAATTAGAACAGCTTGTTCCCATCCAACTGAGGTTTCACGTAACTTTATTTAGTGAAATTTCTCTAGCGGATATTTAAGTGTAGATTGGACATCAAAGAACTTCTTTGAGCTCTATGCTGCAGGTTTGAAGAAATTGGAAAAATATGTGCCATGAAAAACACGTTATGTTTCACTATGACATTAAATCATTCTTACATTTTGTCTTGTTTTAAGCAGCTAAGGGGTTCAGATGTTGATTTCTGTTAAATACCAGACGAATGAGCAAGACTTTCAAAGTCAGATTATCTTCAAAGTCAATGGTTTGCATACATTTCCTGAACGGTTGGTAGAATTGCCTTCAATTGTTTAACTAGGGTCACATGCATTTGGTAACCTTCCCTTCCCTCCTCATAATAGTTTGCTGGATTATGTACCCATTGTTCCTGACAGAATCAATTTAACTGAGTTAGATTAACAGGCTGCTTCATTACACATGCTAGCCCTCCCCTTTTCTATGAATTCTGTCAGGGCGTTGTAATATTAATCTTGGTTTAGTCCCTGATTTCTATTGATGTCATTTTTATTTTTCAGCAGAATGTTCTTTCCTCATGATACTATCATTATTGTAAAGTTGAAGGGGGCAGGGTTTTATCTAATTTGTATCTAATCACAGGATGTTTAAAAAAGTTATCAGTTTTTTCCTTGCTTGCATTTATAAAATTTATCTTGTCTTTTAATGTTGCATTTGTTAGCTTTTCCTTTCTGAACCATCATCTTGGAAGGCCGTAATGTTCATGTTAGAATAAAGCAATCTACACCAAGTACTTAACCTAAAAGTGTTTACTTTTCCCTTTATGAGACAAAAATCATTTTTGCACCAAAGGCGATTAGCACAAAAAAATATTTTATACACTTTCACCAACAGTGATACAAACTGCACCACCATGGCCCCAAACATGGTTAATTTTTAAACCTTAAAATACTTAAACCAGGCTCTCATGATTTTAAAATATATTGCTAAAATGTTTTTTTTCTCAAACAAATATCTTTGGCTTCAGTACTTTAAACATAGAGATGTAATTAATACTCTGTCAAACAATATGGATTCTTTCCGAATGATGCTTCAGGTCGAGGACATAGATATGTACAGTACTTGCTCCGCCCCTTATGAATGGTATCCCAGGAAACTGGAGTCTGATCTTTCCAAAAAGCATTTGCAAGTGTTTTTGTTTGATTTCACGTACTTTCTCTGTATAGAGTAAGTCTAACATATACAGCACCTTTTTAGACCAAATCTGAGGTGACTGTGGCCATTTGCATCAGCAAGGCACTTCACTGACCTTGCCTGGTCAGATCGTATTGTCACCGACCTATGACAGCCTTGCTTCTGTCAGTCCTTTCCAGGACAAAAGTGGACGCAATGCAGCTCCCCACCATCAGCGTCTGAACCCCTAAGTTCAGACGCTCAACTTTGGGGTCTTTATATACTATCTAAGCAGAGACCATTTCCCAGATTATCTTTTATGAGGTGAAAACACATTAGGCACTAATGGTGTGCAAAGAGTTTTTGAAGGGCAGGGGCGGAAAGAAAAGACCAAGGGCACATATAGCCTGTCCACAACACTGTAGAGGGCACTTAAGCATGCATTTCGGCTCCCAAGAGGGCACTTTAGCACAGGTCTTCGCTCCTGAGAGGGAACTTTAGTACGCAATATTCAACAATTTGGCCACAAGGGGGGTGGATCAAACATGCTACAACACACTTTAAACCGATTAAAGAATATAAATAAATCAAGGTTTCCATCAGGTCATCATGATGACTTTCAGTTTTTTTTTGTTGTTGTTGCTTTTTATTTTACAGCAAAAAAAACTTGGTGAGAATCAAAGAGTTAGTCCGTCCAGCCAGGCTGACTTATGGTGGAGCATATTAGTCCGGGTGGCTAGACTAGGATTTTTTTCATTGTTCGCTCACAAAACAAATTAAAAATAGTAACAGTGGTTTGTGCTTCCTCTGGTAAAATATTATCTTATCTCTTACCATTACTTCGGTACTTAAAGGTTTCTTTTAGTACTAATAATAATGGAACTATTCCTGATTTATCTCAGCTGCGTATTTTCAGGTGGAAATTACTTCTGAAACCCTGAGGACTTCACAGGAGATGGTGTTGCGTTACAATACACCATAGATTTGCCTCAGTTTTACTCAAAACCTTTCTCTCTCATTTATCTGGAAATTAGCAAATACAAATGATTTTGGTTATCATCACTGACCTAAAGCAGGAAAAGTCTGGTTTCAACTGCTTTAGCAAAATAGATTTTCCACATGTTTGATATACTAAAACAGTAGGTTGGTAGAACTGTGGTACTTCACCATTTGATTGGTTCATCTCTTAATGACTGCTGTTCAAAAAATTTGCTGTGGTTGAGCTGTGGTATTAAGAGATAGGTTTGCATACCACGTTATTTAAGCAGATTTGACCTGTTGATTTCTACATCACAAAAAACTTTGTTCAACTAAAAACAAACAAACAAAAAAAACAGATTAGAGGAATTTACTGTACTAGATAAGTAACTTGATTTAAAAAAAAATTCTAATGGAAATTAATGGTTTTTAAGTTTCTTTTGATTTTGGAATGTCATTCCTAAAATGCTGATCAAAATGTAAGTCTGTGCAAATGTTTGAATCAGTCATATTAATTTAATTTCTAAAAATTTAATATATTTGTCTGTGATAATGATAAAAACATTGTTTTCATCTATTGACAAGATGTTTTTTGACTTCTTTTATTAACAAGCAAAAAACAAAATTAAAACCAACCTTTTCTTTTAGTTGTAAAGATTAGATTGCTGGAGATGCAGATGACTCCAGACACATAACAGGACATTTTTCATTAGATATGGTGAATCAAATGTCTCAGTGAAAGTGAAGCTCCACATTTTGTCAGTCTGCTTCATACATTTTAGTCTATCCTTTTCGCCACCATGTCCATTATTGTTCAGGTTCTAATGACTGATTCTGACCATTTATATTTGCCCCTTAGGACCTGACTTCTGTTTCTAATAGTGGACAATTATGTTTGCAAGAGACACATAATGGCATAATAGGAGCCAGAGGTAGTGATCTCAGACATCATACTTAGTAGATGCTCTGGACTCTGTCACAAAGGGATTTTGTAAAGTGTTTTATATTTAGCAAACATGATGCAATGGACATGCAAGGCTGAAAACATACACTAGCTGTGACCTTATGCGAATTATATTTGTACAATTATTTTCAAATTAATTGTATGAGGATTTTTGTTTCTTTTCAAGTAAGTAGACTATTTTCTAGAACACAATTCAGTTATTTTACAGTCCCTTGTAAATAGAGTTTCCAAATAAGAGTACAAGATTAAATAATAATAATAAAAAAAACATTATTATAGTGTTTTTCCAGATTATGTGGGTTCAGAACTAAAGAGCCTCCTTTGTTTTGGGAATAATCCATCCTACATACAGAGTTCAGACTTAGGCAAAGGTTTTATTCAACCCTTCACAAGGCTTTGCAACGTATGCATTTTCTTTACCAAGGTACAGTATATGTGTGATTCTGTTCAGATGTGTGGTTGCTTGCATTGCAGAGTACATCCTGGAATATCAGTTGCTTTATCCATGTAAACAGTTAACATCTCATGAAGGTACAAGTAGATATCACATCTACAAAAGGGATTCCTTCTTTTGTAGTATTTTACTTGATTTGGGTCCTTAATCAAAGTCACGGTATCTGTTCCATGAAGGAAAAGTGGAAAGTTTTGGGGATACAGAACCGGATGAAGGGTCAATGGAGCAAATCAATTTAAATAGATCAAAAGAGGGCACATACATCTGTGTAACCTGATGAGTGGAATCGGACGGATATCTTTAAACTTGATAGGCAGAGAGCTCTTGGAGCCATAAGTCAGGGGGTCAGTCAGTGACTGATGTTGTTGTAGTTCAAAGGCTGCTTACAATGTAGGACAGAAAATAACAGAACATAATACTAGATATAATTTTTAGTGTATCTGTTTGTGTGCTTCAGATAGACACAAACTATCGCACATAAAAGTCATATAACTCTTAATAATGATATGTATTCTCTGCGTTGGGGGGTGGGGGATGTGCATGCTTGTATTAAGATAAGAGCTCTTTGCTTTTTTGGCAGTGGCGTCTGTCTATATAAGGCTGTTCTATTCCTGCTGCTTTTCCTCTGGGAACCCAATACAATTGTCATCCACTGGACAATGCAAGCTACGAAACATGGTAGGCTCTAACGCTTTGCAGTGATGCTTATGATTAACATGTATTCTGATCAACAGAACTGACTGAATTTCTGACTTTAATCTAAAGACGTTTAAGTAATTTTTTGATTGTTTACAGTGGATACAGTGTGTTAGCACCGAAGGTCTATCAGCTCAGGGTTTCCCTCTTCTCTGAGTAAAAGTCATCCACTAGCATTGGAGAAGAGAGGAAAAGGGGAGTTTTCATATGTTTTAATCCTGTCCTTCTTCAGGCACTGTCAAATTTGGGTCTCCAAGTATTTCATTAATGACACCCATAATGTCTGTGAAAGGTCAGCCTTTTTGGGGAGATGTTAAACTTTAAATACAAGATTTGACATGTAATTATAGTCACTGATTTATCTGTTGTTGACCAAGATTTGGCCAAGTGTGTTCTGCTCTTGTGCCTATTTGCAGTTCGACTATAAATAGTGCAGGAGGCTACGCATGCTCCTGTTTGATTGGAAATTGCAGCGCCTTAAGTCAGTGGAGTATCCGTCATGGGAGGGAATGAAGTTTCTGAATGGTGAGTTTCTAAATGGTAGCAAAATAAGCAACGTATGGAGCAGATTTGGTGTTAATTAATTGAACATCTAGTGAGGATGATCAGTGTTTTTAAACAGCAGATGACTTTGAAAACGAATGTAATTTCAGTTGTTTCATCTTAAAAAATATTGAACTCCAGGAGCTAATATTCCTCATGTTAATTTTGTTCTCCTTTTTTCATCTTTCAAAAGGTTGCGGTGATCTTTATGGGAAGCTGCAAGGTGGGAGATTAAACTCCGAAACGTTTCCTCTGAGATTTTACTTTGTCATCATCATATTTTTGAAACAACAATGGGTTCGAGGAGGACGATGGTATGTTACTCTCTTGGAAATGGACGGTCCAGCAATGGGAATGATGTTAGAGGGCGAAGTTGATCAAGTAGCTGCAGCTACTTCTCCAACCTGAGGCCAGAAAACAGGTAAAGTTTCTTGACAAGCTCACACTGATATCTGACCGAACAACTATTACTGTTCAGATCATGCATCACACAGATAAAGCATTCAAAATTCCGGATTTTTCCAAACTTTCATGTGGTTTTTCCATGTAGTAAACACCTTCATTGTTTGTTGCTATGGTTACACACAACTTAAATAAGTTGCTAATTAAGTTCAGGATTTCAGTTATGCATCATGGGTCAAATTTCAAGCATTTGCATCAACTTATGCATAGAAAGATATTCTGATTCTTTTGTTGTACTTTACATTTTTTTTCCTTTCTAAATGTGAGTTTTAGAAAAATATGTTTTTTGGATAACAAAAAAAACATTTTGATTACTGAAATGCATTTTGTTTGTTCCAATTAAAAGATTCAGATAAATGTTTAGCCCTCTTTTTTGAATAAAAACTTTTTATTTCATGTTCAGTTTAAAAACAAGTAAGAAAATGTATAAACTTTGATTTGAATATTGTGTGGATGAGAACCATTGTCTGTATGTCCACTTAGCAACATTAACCTGATCAGTTATATTTTATTTTCATCTATTTATGCTAGTTCACCTAATCTTTGACAGAAAGTACAGCTGGTGACTCATAATATTATTTGACACAAAATGCTTGCTATGAATATTTGTTGCTTTCTGTGAGGATTTGAGGGAGGTGTATAAGCATCCACTTTTATCCACCTGCATGAGGAGCATGCTTTGTTTTTTTTCCATAAGGAGTTTGTATACTGTACCTATGCTTAGATTGTTTCTCTCATTTACTGACGCAATCATAAAAACAACTACAACACCTTAGTTACATGTAAAGAAGAAGTTTCTTCAAACAGTAGATTATTTTCAATAAATAACTTAAAAAGTGAAATATTTATCATGGAGGTTTGTTAAACACAGAGTGATGTATTTAAAATGATTATTTATATTAACTTTCAGACAGCTTCTAAAATATTTTATTGTCAGTTCCTCAAAAAAAAAAAATACTCATAATATTAGGACCAACAGATTTATGATTAATAAATAATATTAAATTTGAAAATTATATTGATTTAATGTGCAGTATATGTAATCAATGTTCAGAGAGTATTTGCATGTATTACTTCACCAATGTGTGTTTTTCTTAGTTGTTACCTCTAGTATTTGAAAACAACAGAAAAAAGCACTTGAAATGTACTGAGTCTTATTAATGAAAAATATTTCCTTTTAAACTGCATTACTGACAAAAAATAATTCATTCATATTCTGATTGATTTAGATATACCTTTGTTTAAGGTAAATGTTAACTCCACAGTGGGAGGGAGATTATAGTGGGAAGTTTGTTTTTCTCTGGGTTAGACTAGTAAACCTTCCAGGCTGATCTCTTGCCTGATGGCAGCTGGGAGATGCTCAAGCAAGCCCACAACATGAAAATAAACAAACAGAACAAACCTGCAACCTGCTGTTCCAGAGCCTGAAATGGTTCTTCAGAATTTGTAGAACGTTGATTAAGTATTTTGGCAAAAGAACCAAATAAGGATAATTTATAGATATAATAACATGTAGGCTTTAGTAGATAAAGGAATTTCAATTTTATAATCACACATAAAGTATCAGTCATTCTTTTTTTATCTATTTCTCTTTTATTAGGTTGAAAACTATTACTTTATTGCATCATTTTATTAAAATTTAAAATTTCTCAAATAAGAATTAAATTGTTGGTACTCTATTTACAATAGTTTTATGTTGTTTTCTTTATTCAAAAATGAACAATGAAAAAAATGTATTTTTATTAAATGATAACAGATTTCTACAATAGATATTTCTAAGAAATGATGTCATTTTTCAAAAGGTTGTAGTTTTATTTAGCCTGACTGAAAGCAAAAGTGGTTATTAGGATTATAAAAGTTTCAAACCCCTGCTATATAATCAAAAAGATACAAAAAATAACTGTGGTGTTCAGCTGAATATTGTTGATTCCCCATTTTTCTTCCTGCAATGAGAATCTTTAATGTCCTTTATCTGAAATAATCAGCATGTGACATTAGTGACATTTGCACTTCTTTTAAGGATGTTACAAAAATATATTATAATCAAACAGTGTCTATGAGCTGTTCTAGTTCAACTGATGAATTTGATGAAAACAATGTGAATTAATGAGATCTTGATGAGACACTTTAAATTGTAATTTGTGGTTTGTATTCCTCTGATTTGACAGTAATGGTTTTGGACATTTGTGATTTGTTTTAATTGCCTTGGCATTACTTTTAGTTCTGAAAACAAATATGGAAACATAATTATTGAGCGATTTCCCATTTTTTGCACAGGAGCACATTCTGCAGTATAATGGCACAGTTAGCTGAAGAAATGCAGCCATCCTTTGTAACTACTTTGAAATCCAAGGCCGTGTCTGAAAACTGCAATGTAAAGTTCTCTTGTGTGGTTACAGGTAAACATCACTGCACAGATTGGGTTTCAGCTGTTTGTGATGTAAAGAAACAGTGATAACATGTACTAACAGGCTGAATAATACACATTGTATTCAAAATAATTCAAGAAATTCATGAAATTGAAAGGGTTTTTTGTCTCTTTTTCTCAGGTCACCCTGTTCCTCAAGTGACCTGGTATAAGGATGATAAACAGCTGGATAGATACTGTGGGCTGCCTAAATACGAAATATTCCACAATGGACAAAATCATTCCCTGCACATTCATAAGTATTTATGAATCTAACCTTGTTAAATATCTGAGAGCACGTGCTTAGTATAAGAATACAGCTCAGGTCAAAACTGTGTTACACAAGGAATTACAGTAATGGAGCAACTCCTATGCAGGTTTATAAGAACTACAATGGCTTTTTAATTGAAAATGTGTGTAAGAATAGGCAAAACAGAGGAGGAGATGAATGTAATGTTGAAAGGACGTTACTTAAAGGGCTAGTGTAGACTGTTTGAAGGGAGGTTTTATGTTACGAGCAGTCCTAGTTCTCTTAGATAGATGTCATATCCTCATCAGTAAGTTTAAAATGTGAATCTACTTGTCTGAGTTTTGGAAGGTAATCAGATCTGTCCTGTCTGTGTTTGGTGACTTAAGCAGTTTAAAACTGAAAATCTTTCTAATGATATTTTGATGGATATTAATAGCCATTAATTTTAACAACCCATGCATCAATGCATCTCTAGTTTTATGTTGTAGCTCATTAATGCAACATAAAACCTTGCCCTCCTTAATACTTCTAATATGATCCTGTCCAAAGTAAATACCACAAATTGCCTTGACGTTGCCACTGAAAATATGCTCCTAAGTAAGAGCTTAGTGAGTCAAACACAGTTATTTAATTTCTACCTTCGTTAATAAGAATAAAACTTTCATGTGGTTTTATTAAATCTGCAGTTGCACAGTGGACGACGCGGCTATCTACCAGGCTTCTGCTGCCAACACTAAAGGAATTGTGTCCTGCTCCGGGGTCCTTGAGGTCGGCGAAATGAACGAGTTCAAGATCCATCAGCGTTACTTTGCCAAGCTTAAACAGAATGTTGAAAACAAATGCAGGGAAACACAAGGAAACGAAAACCTGGAGCCCCTGCGAACCATCAGTCCAGACCGAATACAGAGGAAACGCCGCTCAACAATGGAGACCTTTGTTAGCACACCCAGCTCCATAGAGGATGAAAGCCATGAGGCAGAAGGTCTGGAGACTGAATATAGGTTGCATGAGGGCACTGTAGAAGACGTTTGTAAAAATCCAACCTCAGACACAAAGGAAACGGATTCTGCTGAGCCCAACAGACAAATAAACAGTGATCCTGAGAACAAGAGTAGGACATACACTTATGATCCTGATCATAAGGTATTTTCCTCTCATCAACCTAAATCCCCTTTTGTCATGAAGAAGATTAAAATATCCAGCAATGCGACAAATCCACAACCAGAAATGGTAGGAGAAAGGAATACAGTGAAAAACGATAGTTCTTCTTTTGTAGCTCCAGTCTGTGCAAACACTATACAAACCAATGGGAATTCAGAAGAGATCATGGAAGTGGAAAACATTGTGGATTCATCCATTGCAAATGCTAATTACAAAAAAATAAACAGGGGATGTGGAAAATTACCAAAAGAGGAAGCCATGTTTGTTAAAAGCCAGTCAAAGGATGAAAACATATTTCATAAAAGGACTGTTTCTTCACAAAGAGACCATCTCACTACATCAGAGTCTTCTGTTCCTGCTTCCACTAAGCCTATGTTAGAAAAGAAGGGCAAGAAAAGAGCCGAACACAAAGATGATGGCAGTTGCAAAGATAGAGAAAAGCGTTTGGAGAGACAGAACCAAGTTCCTCATGTGAAGCCTGAACAAAATGAGTCATGTAATAAATCAAGACTTCTAAGCATAAGGAAAGAGGACATTGATCAAACAGAGCATGTTAGAACATTGGATATCACAGATAAGTCGAAAACATTATTGGATGGATCTGATTTCAGTGAGCAGGTTAACACATCATGTGGCGTAAAGGATGTTTCTCCCCAATGTTCATGTGAACGGACTGAAAGTCTGCTGCCCGAGAAAGAAACAAGCCCCTGCCAAAAAAAGGAGTCTGTGTCTCAACCAGCAGAGCCAAGTGAGGTGAGTTAACATTTTCACATGAGATCATATGGGCTTTATGCCGCCAGCACAGGCCCCATCACAAGCATCCTAAAGATATTAATAGCTTTTACAAGCATGCCCTGTTCTGGGTAACAAGCATTAAATGACGCACATGTTAACAGAGAGAGTACTTGTTGTATTGATGCAAACCATGATATGAGGGTTGTCTTTAGTGTTTTTTACGATCAAAATATGGAATCATAAGAAAAAAATAGCACAATAACAACCTTCATACTAAAACACTGGTGCAAAGTTGCAAGTTAGATAAAATACCAAAAGTTATTTAAAATTCTAATGTATCATTTACACCTTTATGAATTTCATGAAAAATTGCATTTAACATTTAAAACATGTAGCATTTAAAAAATGTCCAAAAAGCTTTATTGGTTTTGTTGAAATTTTAAGAATGCATTTGACTTGATACTTAAAAAGTTATTTCATCATGTAAAAACTTATTACGTTTATTGCTTTATGTTCTATCCTTTTATATTCTGAAATAAGCTTTTTATTATTTTTGGTTCATTTTAAAGTATACATTTTGTTTCATTTCCTGTTGCTTGCTGGCTGCGGTTGGATAAATGAAGCCAAAAACACGTTTAACTTCCTTTTCCAACTGATAAATGCAAATAATACGAACAAAGCACAGAGGTTTTCATCATTGTTTAGTTGTAATCTATCTATTTTAATTTGCACAATTCCTTGTCTTTTTTATGACACACTGCTTATAGAATCACCTCAACCTGATCTAAATAAGGAAAGTGAGCTGAGACAAAACACTGCATGGCAAGAAAACTGCTTAAAATATTTCACATTCCTTTGTGGCCACCTTACATTTAAAATAGCAACCTTCTTTTTAAATAGGCGTCTGGATGTTAGTCTAAGCAGGAAAGGAAGTTTGTTCTCAATAATATGTAATAATAAGCTTAGAATAGTTGATTTATTTTCGGATTTGGATCTTGGATCTTATTGGATTTTATTGTATTTAATCCCTTCATGATATACTGAAACTAAGAGAAGACAATAAAAGAGCAATGTCATTTTTTTCTCTGTTGTTAATGTATATAGTTTTTTGTTTATAATTGTCCTGAAGCCTTATTGAAAAATACATATAAAAACAGGTTCATGATAAACAGTTAGCTCTACAGAGAAACGTATTCTCAATGCTTCATTGACAGTTTCACTTAATCAGTAGGGTAAAGCTAAACTAAAAATACTGGTCTACAATACAAAACAAGTATTAATACATATTAAAATTTTGTAAACCTTCCCTTAAACTTGAACAATCCACGAATGAATTTACAGCTCCATTTATGCTGGATCATAATCAAATTATTTTCCTTTTATGTTGCTGGTTTGCAATCAGCAACCAGTGGTTGCTGTGTAGCTGTTTTTACTATTGCATGTGTTTATTCATATCAAGCAAAGCCGGGGATAAGGGAATACGTATTTACGGCTTGTATTATATCCCAAGGTTACAGAGGCCGACACAGACATGAAGAGGAATGGTGCACCTGTCGGCCTTAAGCTACCACTCAACCAACACGACATAAACTCAGAGATGCCACAAAAGACAGATCACATCCTCACCTCTCCTTTGTCCGGTGGTCCTCGCCCAAGGCCTGATGAAATAACACAGGATACATCGGGTGATTCCAGGAAATCAAATAGAGGCTGCACAGCCATTTTTACTCACTCTCAGAAGCCGGCACATGAAATCCCTGGTGGTGGTGAGAGCATCTCTGAGTTTAATGTTCTGTCTGTCACCCAGCAAAGCCAGGTAGATACAGCTAGAAAAACTGTTGAAGGGACAAAAAAACAACAAGATGAGAAGTTAGAGGTTGATGAGATGCATAAAGTAGCTGTTCATGCTGTCAATGGGGCTTCTAGTGTAAAGCTACTGGAAATGGAGGCTGAAACCTCTGGTCTACATGGTCAAACTCAGACAGAAAAGACCAAAGATGAAGGAAAAAAAGACCCTGGAGAAAAATCTACAGAATATTCAATTGATGAAACTAAGAAGAGTCAATCCACATTAAACGTGGTAGAAAACACTAGTTTACACCATAAGGATTTAAAGTCAGGTCCATTTAAGATCGCTTCCCCAAAACAGAATCTAGAAACGACTGATGCACTTAATGGCAACATAACATTCACAAAAATACCCAAACATGAAACTAAAGTAATATCTGTTGCTGAATTGTTAAGGTCTCAAATAAAGGCTCTTGAGTTAGCACAAAGCAATCCAGTCTCTACAGTTTCTGCCTTCTCCAAGTCAAAACATGACTCTTTGATAAATGCTAAAGGAGTATGTCAGGAAGCAAGAAATGGAGCAAAAATAACTAAACCAGAGGAAAATACATGCAAGACTAAGAATGAAACCAAGGCAATTATCGGTGGGGCAACCCACGCAAACCTAAAGGACACACTCATGAAAGTTTATCAGGAACTATATGAAAGGGAACAGGAACAAAATCTGAGCTCGAATGAAACTTCAACAACTGCCCGAACATTAAGCAAAGCTGCTTTGGTCCCTTCTATCTCTGTCAGGGTCACTGACACGGCAACAGATATAACTATGCCACATCGGAGAGTTGATGATGTTATGGAGACCAGTCAGGAAACTATGGTTTCTTTTAAAGATCACTCTGTTGTTTCTTATTCCAATAGTAAAAATGTTAAGGACAGTCCACCTTCTATACCCCCAGAGAATGGATTTATTAAGGAAATTCAGTCCATTTCAAATCCGTCTCTAACTAGTCCTCTGGAATCTGGGTCAGCAGCACATGTTGAAAATAATAATCGAGATGTACATGATAATGTTTTGGAGAGCTCTAAAGATGGAGCTGTTAAAGGTCCCAAAATGATGTCACCTCTCCCACAACTAAACCTCAACAATAAATTGAAAATGGGGATTGGAGTTTCTGAGCAATACAAGATGGAGGAGCCTGTGATTAATTCTTCCCAGAAACTGCAAACATTTCATCAGTCTGACCATGAATTTAGAACAAATACACAAGTGAAGGATGTTCTTCTTAGAGAGGAGAGCTCAGTAGTTAAGGAAGATTCGAGGCCCGACCCCTTTAACATTTTAACTCCAGAGTTCAGTCCCCTGATTAAAAACACTGACTTTATTTCAGCGATTCCTTCTGCTACTCCACAAGAACTAGCCTCTGGGGCACGTCGTAAAATCACAGCATCGAATGCAAAAACTGTGGAAGCTCAAGAGTCAACATCACCCTCTATTAGCCAAAGCCAGAAAAAAGAGATATCTGTGCATAGCAGCAAGCTCTTAGCAAGCACCATGTCTCCAAGCCTATCTCGACGGTCATCATCACGGCAGCCCGCTGAAGAGCAAACATCTGTGGCAGAAAAGCAATCTCCACTTTTGACCAGAAGGAATATGGCCTCTGAAACTCAAACAAAAAGCAAGCCGCTGACTGAGAAGATCCAACCTGAGGGGACGTCTACAGAGAAGGACAAACATAACCCATTTAAAGGTAAAACTGAAAATAAAAGCGCCTAATTTTTTTTAAACCTGTTACTCCAAAACAAGTTGCTAATGGAAAAGAGGACACTGCCTAAGGTGAATCTAGATAGATATTTTTATTGAGACACATAAGGTTTTTTCTTTTTGTAAAACATTTCAATATTTTTTACAATTAGTGATGAAAATGACAGACTGCAGTTAACAGGCTTCAAGTGAAAAAGAATGAATGAAGCCACTTTTGATTTTGCTGCAACCACAGGTGTAGCAGGAACCAATCTGGTCCCACCACAGTAAACGCCTCATTTAGACTTTTTTTTCTACTCCTCTACAGATCCATTTATTCAATCTCTATGCTAAAATGAATTTGCTTAATTTTGCATGTGCCCACAAATGCTTCATCTTTAATGAGTTTTACTTGGCATTTGCTAACTGAAAGGTTAAAAGAATATTAAAAAACCCTTCTACTGAAATCCCTGTGAAAAATCCTTTTCTAGAAGTCCTGGAAAGTTCATTACATTTGCAATATAATTACATTTGAACAAAACAGACACTTGATTTTGGTCACATTACATTTAACAAGAGTAAGATACCAACGTTCTCACTCCAACCCTTTAGGTCGTCCTAATACACTTAAAGTGGATTTGCTGCCTTACAAGAAACAAGAGAGAGTTGCAGCTAGCACACAGATCAATGCATGCAAGAGGAAGTAAGAACTTTTCCACACAAAATTACCAGCAAAGTCTGATGACAGTTAAAACCAGACATGGGAACTTTCAAAGTCAAGAAAACAATGTGGTGAAACACCCTAATACTTGTGGTTATTCCAAAGGAAAATCAGAGTGAAATGAAAACTTAAGTAAAATCATTCAGCCTCAAAGTAAACAAAATGCTTTTTTTTGTTTTACCAGAATATAGATTGGTATAATTAAGTACAGACTGGGTTGAATGTTTTTCTACTGCTTTTTTTGTTTAATCGCAGTCAGTTTGCTTCTTTTCTACAAAACCGTTTGTTGAATCATCGGACGGAGGGAAGGAAACAGAGACTCAGGGCTTTTTTGGGTATTAGCTGGTATCCTTGAGTTTTGGTATCATTTCAATGCTTAGTTATTTTTTTTTAAATCATAATTAGAGTAACTATGCTTTAAGTAAATAAAACAAAAACAACAAATCTGTGAAAGTTCTCAGTCATCCAGGTCATGGTCAAGTTTGCAAAGTTTGGTTTAGGCCAGTGTTTTTCAACCCTGCTCCTCAAGGCACACTGTCCTGCAGGTTTTAGATGTTTCTCACTCCTGTTTTAGATGA
>JAUZNJ010080976.1:0-24009 GCA_034780135.1 Jordanella pulchra | reverse complement strand
AGGTGTGTTTAAGCAGGGAAGCATCTAAAACATGCAGGGCAGTGTGCCTTGAGGACCAGGGTTGAAAAACACTGCCTTAAGTCACATACTGGTCAGGGACAGCACCTCTGGACTGGCACACCGGAGTGGAAGTTCCCCTCCATAAAAAGGGGGACCAAAGGGTATGTTCCAGATATAGGAGAATCACACTTCTTTTGGCAAATAATGTGGTTCTGCTTGCTCCCTCCTGCCAGGAAATTATTGTATGTGTAAAAATACATTGCATGTCCACTTTAGCACTCTTTATGTGGAATCTTTGAAGAACATGCCCCTACTGTTAAAGATAAGATAAACATTTTGTGTTTGTCAAAATCCAAAAGAGTGACTTCCCAAATGTATGGAGGAAAGTGCTTTGGTCAGAAGACTCAAAATAACATTTTCAGCCACCAAGGAAAATGCTATATCTGTCCCAAACCAAACACATCCCATCATCATCCCCACTGTGAAACATTGTGATGGCAGCATCATGCTTTAGAGATATCAATAGCTGTGTGATCGAGAAACTAGTTTGACTCCAGGGGACTTAGCTAAATCCAGGGATATTGTTGAGCAAAGCCTGTGTTACTGTGTATGTAATTTAACACTGAAACAGCAGTTCCCCTTCAAGCGTGACAATGACCTAAAGGAAGACCTAAACTGTTTAGATGTAAACAATTTCAATATTTTGGAATGACAAAGTCAACGTCCAAAACAAAAGCCTGTGGTTAAATCTGAAGATTGCTGTTCACAACTGAAAAATATCCAACATACGGGTGAATAAGCAGTTTTGCGAAGATGAATGAGTTAAAAAACCTCAGTATCAAGATGTGGCAAGCTCACGGAGACTTATTAAAAGCAGAATGAAAATGAAGTTTCTGCAAAAACTGGCTTTACCAAAAATTGATTTTGACAGTTAAGCAAAATAAAAGAAAAACCTATCTATGCATATTTCTTTGTTAAAATAATATATCTTCAAGGTTTTAGCTACACTTTGTAAAAGGAGTTGGACAATCTCTCGAACAGTCTAGGAGAGGGAATCATTTTGCACGCTACTGTGGCTCTGGTTAATTTCAGTCTTAAACATTAATATATATAATTCAAGATTCATTAAGGTAATTTTACAAGCATAATTAATCATTACAATGAAAAGAAATATACTTTTCCATACAGTCGACCTGTATTACGCATATCTAGTTTTGAAGCTTACACAAGTGTCACAAACTAGTTGTTATAAATGAGTTGTATTGATGTATATTATTTTCTATATCTCAGTGGTGAAATATTTTAGAATAGATCAACGCAAGCTTTTTTTTTTTTTACTTATGGAGGATAGATAAAAATTACATAGAACATAACATTTTAATGTTGGTAATATATTTGTATAGTTGAATATCCTAAACAGATAAAAAATGTGCAGCATGAAATACCACTTTGCTTTTTTTTAATAACAGTGGTTGTCATTGATATCAGATGTACACGTATAGATGATTGTTTATGGTTTCTTAGCCCTGTCCCGAGAAGTTAAGGGATAGAAAGACAGTTGGATTTTTTTCTTTTATTATGATTATTATTTTTATGCTCAAAGGGCCTTTATTTTTTATTATTTTTGAAAGTAGGTAGACAGGAAATGGGATTATAGAGTTAGGGAAGGCATGGAGCAAAGGTCAAAGTGCTGGGACTCAAACCTGCAGCAGCTATGTCGAGGACCAAAGCCTCTGTACATAGGTTGCACGCTTAACCTCGCCCCGATCAACAGTTTCATATTTTGATTTAACAGGTCAAACCTTTAGCCTTTTTGTGTGTGAAAATCATCAACTTTAATCTACATATTTCAATAATAAAACTGCCTGCAGCAATGCAACAGCAAGGTGGATATATATTTTTTTTATTTTATTTAGCTTTAAGTAGTATAGCGTGATTCAATCTTGGGACTATTCTGTGAACTTTGCTGGAGTATTTATCTGGTAGAGATGTAGAGAGAGGAATGATCTCACCAGGGCAGCCAGGTAGGTGATGGAACTAGGGTTGGGGTCTCATTTCTTATGCATGAATATGTTGTAGAAATATTAGAATAACACTGACTATATTCTGTAAATGAAGAAGAGAAGCAAGGGAGGCCTCAGGAGTCCATTATGGATTTTAATAATACATCAAGGTACTGTAACTGAATAACCGATCTCAGAGGGAGGAAAAAATGAAGAGAGGGAGGAAGAAGTCCTCACGTGACATTTGGCTAATATTACAATATAAATTATGAAAACAAAAAGGACTTTTTGTCTATCATGTCTTTCTATTTTTCTTTATCTTTAGGCAATTTTTGATCCATTTCCTGCCATCTTCCTCCTATATCGTGAACATGGTGTAGACAAATAAAAGTGGAGGAAACACAGTTTGGCATCTCTGTAGATTAATTATTGTGCCTGCAACTTGGTATCACCAGGCGGAAATTATGTGCATAAATAATATCACTAATTAAAAAGATGCAGATTAACATGCAAATAATGTTAATGAGGATCTGCAATTCCAGAGTGTATTCGCATAACATCAACAATTTAATGTGTTGGAAGGACTGTGTTTGCATTGCATTAATAAAATTCAAAGAGCCGTGCATAGAAAATTCTGTCGGAGTCTGTGTTTCCACTTGTGAGTTGTAAATTCTGTGGGCAGTAACAGCCACTTCGTTGGCAGATGCAAAAGTTATTATCTCAAAGGCTGGCTGAAGTGGTGCCATGAGCCAGTATGACCAGCTGTTAGCAAGTGGCCAGCCAGAAAAGCACTAAGACAATTAACTGTATTAGTTGTTAGGCTCCACTGTTTACTTTTCCTCAGATTCATTTCACATGGCTAACCACAAACCTGTCTATATGAGGGAAAGAAACACAAGACAGACAAATAAACCCAACTGCAAATATGAGCTAATGTGTGAAAAATCATATTATTATTTCTACCCATAGAGGCAAATATATTCATGTAAAACATGCATGGATTTAAATTAAGCATTGTTTAATTTGTACGCACTGTTGTACTTTGGATATGCTTCTACTTTGATGTAGATTTGTGAAACAAATAATCTCATCAAGTGAGTTTAACATTTAAATTGATGTTTGGAAAGTTTTGTTCTTAGAAGAAGATTCAGAAAAAAAGGAAAAGAAGGTAAATACTGTAGGAGCATGAAAAAAAGGAGCTGCAGTGTGTGGACTTAATGGATTTCACAGTGGAAATGAAATGACAAACTTGAGTGAACGCACCCCTTCCTGTGGGGCAAATTTCTGGAGGATTTGGATCGTTACCTGCAGAGTAAACAAGACCCTTTCTTAACAAGGAGAAATACTGCCTGTGTCTATCAACACGATGTCGAGCTGGGGAAAGGAAAAGCTCTCTGTGGTGATATGCATCGACTGTCCTCAAGAGGACATTTATCCTAAACCCATTCATTTCATAATGGGCAGAGGTTCTGAGCCTGTGCAGCTAACATTTGGCAGAAATCCCAGATATTTATCATGCATCGTTGTTTTTTTTTTATGCATATTCACAATTTCATCACAGAGTGGGTGTTAACCACACTGTTTAATTTGTGCAAAGTATTTCTAGCTCTTGAAAAAAATAATGGAAGCCAAGAAACGTATCATGCATAATTATTGTTTGAATGAAACAATAAAGGAAAATAAGAAGTATGTTTTTAAAAGTGTCCTTATTCTGGATAAAATTTAGAAAATGTACAGCGCTTCATGATTTTTCAGGTTATTTCTTTTTTAGCGTAGGCTAAGATGTTTGTTGTTTTGGTTGCCTTACAGTGTCAGTTGCAGATTGACTTCCACAAGAGGCAATGCTTAACAACGATCAACAACTAGAAGTTATCTTTATTCAAACTGACGTGAAGAAGCCAAAAGTGTTCACTTTATTTATTTGGTGAAAGGGAAAGGATGTGGTGCCTGCTAAAATATTCAGCCACGCCGCATGCAAACGATACCTTCCCAGGACCTACGATTTGTATTATCCTTGGCATTGCTGTGCTACAGTGTGATATTCTGGGAAGAAAGTGGGGGAAAGAAAAAAACAGAGAAAAACACAATGACCTCTTCAGCTGGGCACAGCTTTAGCAGCTGGCCAATAACTTAAACAGGACCTTGTAATGTGCTTGCTTTGGGCAGCAGGGAACTGCACAGACAACACATAAAAATATGACAAGCAGATGATGGATTGGGGTCATAAGTCTCAGTTCAGCCGTACAAACAGAACATCATGATCGTGTGTTACGATAATATGGTTAATAGACAGAAATTAGCAGATGTTGATTGCAGCCTGGATACTGTCAGCATGCCAAAAGGCTCTCTGAAAAAGACAGGACTGGGTTAAGTCAGGCAAACTGGTAACGTAGAACCAGAGACACCCAGTGAATTACATGTGGAAAAGCACCACCAGAGATCCGAACTCTCATAAACTGAGTTCTTAACATAGGATTTTTTTTATAATTAAAGTTATATTCAATATATTAGAATGTGTCTGTATAATAAAAATAATAATTTAAAACTATAGTAAAAATAATCTGACCAATAACAATGTATGCTACTGATTAGATATAAAATTTCATTCTTAAATGTTGTGTTTTCATTATTTTTTAGTGTAAGACCAACCTAATAAACAGTAATAAAGGATTGAAAACATTACTGTGGAGAAAAATAAATCTAGTAAATATGATGTATTTTACTAATTAATTGAGTTAATGAAATAGGTTCACTTTAAAATATATTGTAATTCATTTAATATTACTGCATTTAAACAGCAGATTGACCTGTTTGTTGATACCTCTGCCTTTTTGGGAAAAAAAAAAGATTGAAGAAAATACCAAAGAGTCAACAATCCTTTTGATCTAGCACTCTTGTAAATAGACAGTGAGGAAAGCTGCCCTAATGTAATGATTTGGGGTTTGTATTTCCTCTTTTCATAGCCTAAGGTGATATGCACATTTCATCAAGGTTATGTAGTATTTGCTACGCTCATGAATGCAAAGTTCGTCTTCGCTCTCTGAAGACTTCCGAGGAGATTTGAATGCCGAACTACAAAGCACTTGTTAAGGCAGAGCTTGGCAGATAATTAAATTCTATCCTGGCAGTGGACAGGGAGGGCAGAAATTTCCTAAAATTAATTGCTTACTTGCAAAACTTGTTAACTTCTCTGGTTTATCTTGCATCATCCACCTCTTTACTGTAAATCCACAATGTGACATGCTATTTAATTGCATTGTCATATTCGTTTAAAATTCAAAAGTATAAATTTTTTGCTGATCTGTTAGTTAAATAGAAACAAATGTGTTTAATATAAATGATAATTATAACGATAATGCAGTCTTCAGAATTTGGTATATGCATTTTCAAATTGTCAGGATTAGTTGAAATCTGATGTAAGGTGTAAAATGGGATGATTCTACAAAGCTAAATTTAGAAGAAAATTAAATAAATCCATCTACTCAGCTTTAACTAATACAGAATTAATAGCTCTCACAATGACTCAAATTATTTTCAAACTCCTGACAGACAAAAGAGAGATGGAGAGAGGGAGGAAATTAAATCGCAATTATCATAAAATCCATCATTGTAATTCATGTGGGCTGAGTGTTGCAGTGTTTGGATAGGTAATGATTTTCTAATACGAGGGGCTAATTTGCATAAATAGCCTAGAGATTGGTTATCGTCGTCATCATCATCATCATTTTTGATTCCCCACAATTACGATCCCTGCTCCATATATCAGAGCTCACAGCTATGTAAAACCACAGTACTAATTAATAAGCCATTTACAGACTAGCAGCTAGTTACAGTTGGTCCTGCTGATGACCTTAGTGAAGATGAGCCGTCTCAGAAGTGCCTGTGTGTAACTACAAACATAATGATGTGCCAGGAGGGAATCATTAAAAATAATTTACACAAGCCTTCATTTACCCAGATCTTTTGATAGCATGGTTTCCCCGGTGTTTAGATCCGTGGCACAGAACCTCCTTACCATTTGGAAAGTGCCGGCCGGGAGAATGAGCGGGGATACCTAAGTGGTTAATTAAGAGCTGTTGGGGCGCCGGGAGAGACTCCTGAAAATCTCTCTGATGTCTGCTGTGTCAAGTGTCTCTCTCCCAGACTGAGCAGCGAGAGGTGGCTGCCACACTAGGCTAATTACTGGGGAAGGCAGGGAGCAGCTGAGGAGTGAAGAGGGGGCCCTTAAATGAATAGTTCTTTCCAACAATCTCAGCCTTTGCACAGACAGACACACACACCTACACACACACACACACACCCACACCCACACACACACACAAATATCATTAGAATTCAAAAAGTTTTCAGCATTGTTGCCTTGGCAGGCTGTTCTAGTGAGTTCAAAGAGGATGAATTTGGTGTCCAGACATGTGAAAGGTTAACCACACCTAGAGAGTCAGGGGTGGAAATTAAAATATTTTTTGTCTCCTATCTAAAACATTCCGCTATTTATTTCAGGGATAATTTAATGTAATATTTGGAGAATTAAATTTGATAAGTAAAATGTCTAATTTATTCATATGTCTGTGAACAAACATAGAAATTAAAAAGTTTTGGTTACTATGAAGAACTATTAAAATCTGGGATGGATACTAAAAAAAAAATTGTTGAAAAAAAATCTTTTAAATGTTCTGTGATTTTATCTCCATTTTATTTTGATTTATCTGTTGTCTTTTTCTACAAAAGGAATGGAAGAACTGCTATACAGAGATATTCTAAGGAACACTGTTTATTGTCGTTTTTCAATCTAATCATTAAAATCCTACATTTTGTAAAAATAAAGCTGCTTTTACCAAGACATTTCCAGAAAACTTTGATGAAGAAATCACAATAGTTTAACAGATATAATATAGGATTAAAAAATATATATTTTTTGTTTTTAACTTATTTTAAAATGGACAAATAAAAATATAGTTCCTAAAACTATGCTCTGCTGAGGATCTTTGAAAAGGGAGGATTTCTAAAGCTAAGGCTAGCTAACATATATGTGTTTTAAGAAGGAACATTACTCATTAGGCTGTTATTTTAAAAAAGAAATGGAGGGGATGTTGCACTTCATGAACTGAGTACTTTATCTGAAACACTGCAAATTCAAATGATTAGCGGTACAGCGGTGGGCTGGACATTGATCAGGTGTCTCCCCAAGCAGATGTTAAACTCAAGCAGAGCTGAACCCCTTCTGAGCAGTTCATGTCAAGTCGACAGGCAGGATGTGGCAGCTAATGTACAATTCCCCCAGCAGATCAGAGGAAAAATAAAATGTTGTTCTCTTCTTCAAATTTCCAACGAAATACAGTAGGTTTGAAATAATGTAGGGTTGATCAAATTTAGCTGACACTTTTCCCACAGGCAAGCTCTAAATTTCAACACCTGAACATTAAACACACATGGTTACGCAAACTACTAATGCTAATGAGAGTAGGCTGCCAATACCTGTGGGTCAAATTGCCCCTTTACCATTTTTAATATTTTGTTTCACCAGCTTTTATTGTATCACCAGTTACATTCTACAACTTCTCTTCTGCTGATGGTTTTGTTTGTAGAAGTCTAACTACAGCTCAGATTCATAGATGCATTTAGCAGGTTAGTTTGAGCAGCTAAAAAAAACATTATCTTGTTCCATTTCCAACATTTATGACAATGACGCTGTGAATGAAAAATTGACACCTACTTAAGCGACAGACATTAACTTGCTGCATTAGGTGAGTACCATAAGTACCAGCGCTTCATTTTTTAGTTATACAAATACTTAAATAATTTAATACAAGAGACCAAAACGAATCCAAAATTGAACCTATTCAGACCATAATCCATTTGTGAGAGTTTATGCAATATGCTCATAAATATTATGAATTTTTACATTGTAAGACTCACCAAAACTAACATTTCCAATATTATCATAATAGAAATGTGTACTATAGTTTTTGATATATATTTTTTTACAGACCAATAATTGTTGTAATATACATATTCATGCAATATTTTGGCATCACTTATCTCAGTTAATAGAAAATTAAATCTGGTATTTTAAATCTTTAAATGGATCACTGTGGCATTTTATTGGTGTACATATGTGTTGAAGCTGTTTTGATTTTGTAACTGAAATCAGGTTAATCTAATATTTTTTGAAGAAGATTATGATTATTTTTAATTATTAAAACAGCTTTTTTTCTACGTTCTAATTGTAGTCCATGTCCTATACTCTTTTGGTCTAGATCTAGGTCTAGATTTACATAAACTTTAAATAATCCATGTAAATGATTAATGATGGCATTAGCCCCTTTCAGCTATAGGAATGGTTATATTAAGGTAAAAGGTAATCTGGCGATTATTTGTGTTTTCTGTTTCCACCGCTCTATAACACTGTATTGCATAAAAATCTATTTATTTATAGGGAGGCTGTAAAAAAACTGGGAGTTCACCTCCAGTCAAGCAGGCAGTGATACTAAGACATCAAACGCATCAACAGTACCTCATCAGCTGTACCTGCCCCGACACCAGCGTAACAACTGTCTGTAGTCTTGACCTCTCAAGTGAGCTGACAGGTGGTAGCTTAGTGTTGCCGTTACAATGGATCTCTAAGTAAAACATCAGAGACCTCTGACATTAGGAAACTTAGCAGGCAACAGAAATGAACATGCAATATTGAGGTGATTTATTCATTTATATATTAATATAATGATTTAATTATAAATTGCTCTTACGAAGTTGAAACTCTCCATTTTTAAGATATACAAATGAACAATTTAACAAATAAGACCAAAACCAATCAAGAATAAAAAGTGTTGGTTAGAGAAAAAATTAATTTGTAAAAGTAACAGGTAATCCATACAATATTCTCGTGAATATTAGTAACTCAGAATAAATAAATGAAAAAAGGTTAAACAGAATAACCAATACCTTCCCTGATGACATAAATTGCCAAAAAGCAATTGTACCAAATATGTGTCTTTTAATCTGCAGAATTCCCCAATGCAGTGTCAAAAATCCATTCAAGTTGCAGTGATGCCAGAAAGAGAGTGGTTTAACAACGCTGTAAGATGCTGTTGTAAAAGCCAGAGCTGATCATGATACGTAGGACCAGGCCCTCAAATGGTATTTGGCTGAGTTCTCCCTTTTCCCTTTTTCTCCTAATTTCTGCCTCCATTTTATTTCTCCCATCTGACCATGTAATGGAGTTGAGCAGAGGGAACATAGGGTTAGCTGTGAGAAAGATAGACAATAAGGCACTTAAAGCCTCCGAGCTCCTAGCCTCCTACAGAAAAGCCTCTTTCCAGTCAGCAAAGAGGCAGGCTGCCACTAACTGAGCCAAGCGCTCCAGCCACATCAGCCATGACAGAAGGCTGGCAGAACAATCACCTAAACAATATGGCTGAGTTGTTGCCTCGACACTGAAATAGGGCTATCGCTCCAACTAGAGTTATGGTTGGCTTGCCATTGGCGCTAATAGCTCAGTAGTGATCCAGCCCTTGGACATGCTTGGCTCTGAATGGTCTGCAGTGGGCTTGTTTTGGTTGTTGTGGAATTTTAAATCAAAAACACTGAAGGAGAACAACTAAACAAGATTGAAGACGATTATCAAATAGACAATAAACCCATTTTTTTGAATGGCCATTTCTAAACTTTGCTTTGCAGACAGATTGTGGTGAAGTTGTCTGACAACTGCCACACATTTGTGTACCTTTTGGGCATGTGATACACATTTGCCTCTGACCCACCAATTAAGTAACACTGCATTAAAGCTTAGAACTCACCAAATGACTGTGTGATCTTCCACATAATCACTTGCTTTTGACGAAAAGTAGGAGTTAGACTTTACAGCTCCAATTATATGCAACTGCAAATCCCTAAATGTTCCTAAATACCCAAACCTTGCAGTTATCACAGAAATACTGTAATTATCTTAATTGACTTCTATCAAGTCAAAAACCCAGCAATACCTTTGTGAGCTGGAAACCTAGCAATTATATGTTTCTCTAAAGGATGACCATTTTTTCTTAAGGAATATTGAAGGATTAGAGGGGAAACAAACATGTTATTAAGTGATTTCCGCTTGTGTGTTAAGTATTTTACAAAAGGACAGCAGCTTCTCTTTCAGGGTGAAGCCTGGTCTAACAACAAAGTAAAAATGAACTTCACAATATACATAACACAAAAGGCTACCTTTAATGAAATATAAGCACGTTTAGTTTGAGATAAAAGGAAATATATCTGCAAAATATAAAGTCATTTCTATATTTCTATACAGAGTAAAAAAGTTAAATGAGCCAAAAATACAAAAAAACATACTGTTGTACTGCTTGGGACTTAGGAACAAACATAGAACTACATATGGACTCTTAGTTCCCTATAATTTAATAGGATTTGTGTATATTACAGCCCAAAGAGTAGTTCTATTATTTAAGTCAAAAACAGGTATTTGCACAAAGGCTAAAGCCCCAGACTGAAAATGAGAGGTGTGAGAAGACATGGCGCAGCCCCAGGGCGTGGGTACTGTTGCCAGTGTTCACAATGTATCCTGGCTTTACACACAAAAACATATACACACACAAAAACTGGAAGGAAGTGGCTTGTCGTGTGTGTTTATATCTGTTTGCAATGGATGGCTCATTATGAACTAAGTATGGTAGCTTAAAACAAGAACAGGCACACTCACACACACACACATTTTCGTTTGACTATAGGTAGTGAGGGCCATGTGTTGATTCCCTTCGACTTCCATTGGTTTTCAGTCATTTTCAACCCTTTCTATGTCCTTACCCTTACAATAACCTTAAACATAACTATTACCAATCCATACCTCACCGTAACCCTAACCTAATACACATCTTAGCCCCAAACCTAACCATTAGCAAAATAGCTCATAAGGATGAATGCCATTACTTTGTAAAAATGTCCTCACTCCGAAGCAGCAGACAGAGCCCTAAAGGCGAGGTACAGACCATGACTGGCTGGGAGGAGGACAGCGGTACATCCGAGAAGCCCACCAAGGAGAAAGAGTGTGGAGAGACTATGGCTGGCTGGAGCTAGCCTCTAGAAACTAACAGCGGGAGATTAAAAGGAAGACAGGGCTAAACAGTCACGAAATCTGGTGAGAAACAAACTATTTATTTTTTCAAGAAGAGAGCCCATTTAAATATTTAATGTTCGCTATGTGACTTATGCTTTACACTTATGTAAACATAAAGGTCTATTAAAGTCATATATTTAAAAATAGAGGATTGTTAAGACATATATGTCTGAACATAATCTTTTAATCAGACCCTTTACATCGCATCTACACCATTAACCAGCCATTTGAATATGTTGCCACAAACAGCAAACCTCACACCAACTCTTTTTGACATCTAGCCACATAATAAACTATCCTGAGGGGTTTGAAAAGCATGTAACTATCATACGTGTGCATTACTATGTATTTTCATTCAGCTTACTTTGTATTAATGAGGTAAAAATTAAGGATTACAGTTTTAATGCCACATTTTTATGCCTACCACTTTTCATGCAGCTCTGCGAATAAGCACTGGTATCAATGGTTGGCCAGAAAGTGGTGCCATAAAGGCTGCCATGAAATTTGTTTATCTAACTGCTGAATTGTATTCAATTGGGTGTATTTGGAATAATAATGCAAGAACTGTGCTCTCAGCAATTAGGTCTGTCTTCTAATGCCTGCAAAGACATTTATTAACAAAATATCTTATTTTCAAGTTAGATGCATTAAATGTCAGACATTTTTGAGCTTTAAGACTTACCAAAAACAACCTGTCCAATCCTTTAAAATAATCTTTTTTAAAATAAAAATGTGTACTATAGCATTTAATGTTTTGTTTGGAAAAGTGACATTTATGCAATTTATTTTTTTTTTTTTTTTTTTTTTGAGCTTTTTGAGCTTTTTACATCACTAGTGGCTTGTTTTTCTGACATTAGGCTGACAGGAAAGGGGGTATGAGAGAGGGGGAGAGACCGGAAAGGACCACAAGCCGAATACAAACCTGGGTCGCCCGGGTTGAGGACTAAGGCGTCCTTACATGGGTCGTGCGTGCTAACCACTGTGCCACCTGCACGCCCATTTATGCAATTTTTGACATAATTTTTTAGAACAGCTTTACTCCATTATACATTTTTAAATCATTCACTTTGACATTTTATTGGTGTCAAATATGTTTTAGATTCCGTCACTGAAATCAGTCTAATCTTTTATGAAGAAGATTAAAATAATAAATATTAGATTATAAAAATAGCATTTCCTACTGTCTAATTATTGTTTAAGACCTGCATTCTCTTAGTTTAGTTCTGTGTTTGTTTTTTCTATATTCATAAACTTTAAATAATCCATGCTACGGATTGCATTGGCCCATTTGAAGCTATAGAAATTGCTATATCAGAGTAAAAAGGGAACCTGGGGATATTTTGCGTTTTCTTTTCCACGGCTCTGGAACGCTTCATTGCATTAATTTAAGTAAACTTAACTGCATATTGGGAAGTTCACTTCTAGTCCATCAGGTGGGGATAATAAGAGATCAAAGGTATCTACAGCTTCTACGGTGAGCTGACAGCTGGCAAGTCAAGCTGAATCTAAGAACAACAATACGCATCACATAAAAAAGCTTTGAAATAAACAATGTTAGAGACACAATTTAAGACCACTTCTGTTTTAGTTAAGAACTTTTATGGTCTTAAAGCAGCGGTCTTAAACATAAGTAGGTAGGTTATGGATAGGGTCGATGGGATAGTTTCCCTCTCTTAAGTGAAGAAAAATACACACAAATATATACAAATCAAATTTTTTTGCCCATGTGTGACCTGTATCCGATCTTTTCATGACAGTCTGAACAACACAGAGTCGATTTTTTCAAATGCAATCCAGGTCACTTGGCTCTGTGTTTCTGAATCTGATACGTATTTGACATTTTAAACAACAACCATGGTGGACAATAATGCAGAGAGCAGTCTTTATTTTTGACCTTCTTGAAAAGATTGCATTGTTAATGCAGTAGCTGAGGTTGGGAAAGGAATAAAAGATTGCAAGAATCAATGTTTACTTCTGTAAACACAAGCCCGCTCGCTTGTGACGTTATTGTGTCCTCTACTGCGCATGCGGAACACTTAAGTTGTATGAATGCAGTTCCCCCAGGAGATGACTTACAAGTCGCATATATTTGGAAATGGGAACGGCCCTGCAAGACAATCAGATTACACAGAAAATTTTAAATTGAGCATAGCCTAAGATAAATTGAGCCAAGTGTCGGTAATTGTTTTTATTTCTAATAATAATTATACATTTTATTTATAATGCATTTTATAAAAAGAAAACAAAAAAAACAAAGAAAGAAAAAGTCTTTAGAAATTGTAATGTCTTTAGGACCTACTTAAAGAAATCCACAGGTTCTTTGGCCATAAATGATCCCGGATGGTTATTCTAGAGTCATGGGGCAATTTCCCTAACGGAGGTTTTGGGAGGCCCTGTGTAGGGTAAGGAGTTCACTGAGGTAGGTGAGGGCAGTTCTATGTATGAACTGATAGGAGAAGATATATATTTTGTACTGGATTGTGTATTGAGCTAGTGGAGAGATTTAATGACCAGAGTAATATGATTGCATTTGTGCCTCCTTGTCAGCACCCAGGCAATGCAGTTGTGACTACGCTGTAGCTTTTGCAGGCTCCTACCATAGATCCTCACAAGCAAGACATTATATTGATACAACCTGGAGGAGAAACAATTTTGGATCAACTTGTCAGCATCCCTTTGGAAAAAGGTGATGTTTTTGAGGTGGAGGAAGGAGACCTTACAGAGGTGGCCAATGTAGGTGTCAAATATGAGTTTTATGTCTGACTCCAAAGTTTTTAAAAAAGCTAGACAAGGGAGTGTAATGATCAAAAAAATGGGTAAACTGCTGAGGAATTTGTTGTGCCTTTAAAAG
Organism: Jordanella pulchra; assembly: GCA_034780135.1. Taxonomy (NCBI): domain Eukaryota; kingdom Metazoa; phylum Chordata; class Actinopteri; order Cyprinodontiformes; family Cyprinodontidae; genus Jordanella; species Jordanella pulchra. The sequence continues at coordinate 10,043 of JAUZNJ010080976.1, read as the reverse complement.
ATTACATTGTTATCTTTACAAGATTACATATTTTAATTCATTCATAGAATTGAGTTATTAAATAGGGCTGTACGGTAGAGCAGTGGTTAGCGCTGTTGCCTTAAAGCAAGAAGGTTCTGTGTTCCAAAAACATTAACTGTCAGGTTAATTGGCATCTCTCAATTGTCCCTAGGTGTGAGTGTGCGCGAACATGGTTGTCTGGTTGTTTGTCTATGTGTTGCCCTGCGACAGACTGGCGTCCTGTCCTGGGTGTACCCCGACTTACAACCATAGTCTGCCAGAGATAGGCACCGGCCAAACCGCGACCCAGACGGATGAAGCTGGAGAAGATGGATGGATGGAGTTACTAAATTGTGCATACTTTTGAAAAAAGAAAGAACTGGGAGACAAAAAGAAAAAGTAGGAACAAAAGTTTAGCAACAATATCTAGGTAAACCGAATATATTCATTAACTTAAATCTGTACCTGCGCTGTTAGATCTTTGCACTTAATTTCATGCAGTCAATCATAATATTCTTTTACAAAAGTCTTGAACAATCTGTTGGAATTAAGGGAACATGGCTTGGGTAGTTGAAATCTCATTTTTCTGACAGATTTCAGTTTCTACATATTAATAATAAATCTTCTTGACGCTACAGAGTTACCTTTGAAGTACCACATGGATCAGTGCTAGGGCCAATTCTCTTTACCATAGATGTAGTCCAAATTGGTAGAATTATTAGACAGCATAGGATTAATTTCCAGCATTATGCTAATAATACTCAGCTTTATTTTATCCATAAACCTTGGTGAAAGCAACCCAGTACGTAGACTATTGAAGACATAAAAACCTGGGTGACTCTAAACTTCTGAATTCAGACAAAACATAAGTTATAGTCTTTGGACCAGAGTATTTGGAAAAGAAGCTGATTAGTCAATCACTTTGTCTGAATTGAATTAAATTGGTCTCAGATACTAATTTAAGAAATTCTGATGTTATTTATGTTCAAGACTTGTCATTTAAATTCCATATCAAACGATTTTCCAGAATTTCCTTCTTTCATCACTGGAATGTTGCAAACATGAAAATATCTTGTCCAGGGTTGATGCTGAGAAACTAGTCTATGCATTTGTTACATCAAGACTGGACTATTGTGATTCTCACAATAGTCCACAAAATATAGTTCAAAGCCTTCAGCTGATCCAAAATGCTGCACCCAAAGTTCTGATGGAAACTAAAAAGAAAGCTCATCTTTCCCATATTTTAGCCACCAATAATTGGATTTCTGTTAAATTCAGAATCAAATTTAAAATCCTTCTTCTCACATTTAAAGTCCTAAATATCCAATCTCCTTCTAATATCAGTGATCTGATTACTCCCTATGTTCCAGACCACTTTCTGAAGGATTTACAAGCGATTTACAAATTTGTAAATGTAGAATGGTAAGCAGATCTTTTAGATATCAGTCCTCTCCTGTGGAAACAATTACCAGTTTTAGTCCAAGAGGCAGACACACTGCCCAATTCGTTCAGTTTGTTGCACGCAGGGTATATTGGAGAAAGATTTAGCCAGGAGCGATGTGAGGAATCCCCAACAGCAAAGACACCCTATGATCCTGGTTCCCCTTCCTCTGCTTCAGAGCTTCATAGTATGAGCTGCAGTGAGTGCGCTCTTTAGTGTGCGTTTTAGAAAATGCATTAAAATACAAAAGCAAAATAAAAACTTGAGACAGCTATCAGCAGCTAAGCAAACCTTGAGTTAATCCATGCTAATTTTAGCCTCTAGCTTGAAGTAACAGATGCTGTTGTTTGAGTAAAAAATCATAGATGCTCCATTTATGTCTGGCCCCGCTGGCTTCAGCTAAACTGTGAAAGCAACAACTTTGTTAATAAAAGTGGTTGGATTCAGTTAATTCCCCAAATCATTTGTTAGTTAGAAGAACTCCTTCTTAGAGGACACTATTCCTTTGTAATATCAGGCATGAATAATCTATGCAAAAAGCAGATTTTTCGAAACACTTTCAAAATATATTTCTTAAGGATAAATGTTGGAGTGCATTATTGTTTTATATGTATTATTATCTATTACCACAAGATCTCATTATGACCCTATTATTTAGTAGCCTATGCCTTATTGCTGGTAGAAATGTTGTTTTAATTAAATTGAGGTAAAAACGACAGTTTGTAGCACATATGGCAAATCTACCTCTATACTTTTATATTTTAATTTCAATGTTACTTACTGTTGTTGTGATACTTTCCGATAAGGTAAGACAATTTTATTTGTATAGCACAATTCAGTACAAGGACAATTCAAAGTGTGTTACATGAATTAGACAATAGAATACAAGAAAAAGAAAAGCATAATAAGAGCAAATAAAGATAAAAGCATGATAAAAGCAGGTATTAAAACAAGTAAAACAGTTGGACCACAAGCTTAAACTAATAATACCTCAATTAAAAGCTTAACTTCAACAGTCAAAGGCAGTTCTAAATAAAGGGTTTTTTAACTTTGACTTAAAAGAACTCAGGCTTTTAGCCCCTTTGCAGACTTCTTGGAGCTTGTTCTAGATAAGTGGAGCATGTATGTGGAGCAGTAATGTTCTTTGTAGAAAATGCTTTGAATACAGAGAATTAGTATTTACAGAGAAATGTTGGTGCAGATGATTTTAAGGGTTATCAATGAGATAAAATACAAGAAAGGTGCACCTACAGCTTTTCTTGAGTGTCCACCTGGTGAATCCCACATCTCTTGTTATGTTTTGGACACTTTTCAAGTAATCAAAGGTGCTTCATTAACTTTAAAGTGCCTACAAATTATAAATAGAGGCTTTTGCCCCTATTACGCTCTTGCCAACTGGCTGGCTATGGCATCTGATTCAAAGCAAAAGTATTTTTTTCAAAGCCAGCCCAATTAAAGGACACAAAAGACAACATAATTTTAGCCATAATCTTTTGGCAGAACTTTGGAACAAACTGTAGGCCTTGTAATGGCCATCTAAGGTAGCGTTTGACTGTTCCAGAGGGATGGCGAGCAGATTTTGCACAGAAGAAAGATCATCACAGTTGCATTTCATGGACTCTCTGGGTCACTAGCAAAAGAAGACATATTTGCATGCCAAATGCATGCATCTTAACACATGTGTAATAAAGTGCTTCAGCGTAGAAAAAAATCCAGCAGCTCATAAAAAAACAATAAAGATAATATCACAGTTAGATGCTTGTCAGTGATCTAAGGTATACTTTACGGAACAGAGCCTCACAGTCATTTCTTGACAAAACAGTCATCTTATTTACAAGGCTCACAATAACCCCAACACAAATGTCGAAAAGAGGAATAAAGAGAGGGGAGGAAAAAATAATTACCATATTAATCTTTTTTATGCTGTCATCTCTCAGGTCCAGGGGACCTGTGGTGTAATTTAAATCTAAATGCTTTCCCTGGCATTAGAATTCATTCTAGATGGGTCAATTGTTCCATAATAAAGGGATAGAAGGTGTACTTCATGCAAGAGATTTATGTTTGCCATTTGTTCATATTCATGTGCTACTGAATACCCCTCAATTCAAATGGTGATGGGAGCTCATATCAGTCGAGCTCCAGACCTACAGATCACTAACCGGCAGCAATGAATTTCATTTGCACAGGACAAAAAAGATTGAAGAGAGAGAGAAAGGCAGAGAGAGAGAGAGTAAGAGAGTGAGAGAGAGAGAGAAAGAGAGAGAGAGTTAGAGAGAGAGAATGAGGGAAAGAGAGAGAGAAAGAGAGAGAGAGAGAGAGAGAGAAGGAACGACTGGGGATCAGCTCCCCAACATAGTTTATTGATTTTTTTTTTCTGCTCGACAGAAAGCCTGTATAACAGCTCTATTGCCCTCATAATGATTAGTGACAAAAGTTTAATTAAGCAATTATGAAGCCAATAATAGAGTTGTCTGGTTTGCTTAGCTTTAGACTGTTTAAGACTTATCTCCCCTTCGCACATCACAGCAGCTGGAATGTGCTTGAAGAGATTAATGCTGCGAGAACACAGATGCCCACTTTAATATAGCACCATGATGCCATTTGAATGAAGTTGAGAACACAAGCGTCTCTTTATCAAATTACAAGTCTGCTTTTCATGAATATGGAGGAAAAAACTAAAGGAAAAAAACAACATAATCATTGCTTCAAGGTGTAATTATTAAGACATACAACAGAAAGACACAAATTCTGTTTTAGTAGTCTTCCTGAAATATGCAAGATAATGTATTAGTGAATAAAGAACTACTGTGTTCTAAGAGTATGTGGCAGTTTACATTTGTTTAGACAATTCGTTATTTCTCAATATTACTTAATGTTGTCTTTCATGCTTCACCTCTTCCTTTTATTCTTGTATCTTTTTGCTACTGAAAATTGATTAGATTATCTCTTCTCTCCATATGCAGCAAAAAATAAATGAGGTTTCAGGATGCAAACTTTGCATGCAAGTTGATGCCATTTGTCCCCATTGATAAATCTCTGTGACAAACCTTGATGTATGGGCAATTTGCAAAGATCAATCCATAGATGGATCCAGGCACATGCAATGATAGGTTATTTTTAAACTCTCGTTCATGAGCACGTGGGGGGTGGGGGCTGTTAAAGCAAAAGTCTTTTTGTGTAAGTGTTCACAAGACAATTATCTCTGCACCTTGGTGATCTTTTCAGATCAAATTTAAATACTGACCTTTAATGAACAGGATCCTAAAGATTTACCTAAAAAGATTAAAAAAATCCTTTAGTGCAAATGAAAAATTACAGAAAACAAGATGTGAACACCAATGAGTCAGCAATCATTTGTATCACAAGTTCAGTTATTTTGTAAAGTTCACAAGGTTAAACAAAGAAAACAAGTCCCCACACAAAAAATTCTCAGACTGCACATAAGATGATGATGACTTATTAGAATCATATTTAGCAGGTCCAGTTGTAACTTTCATATTTTATGTCTGTCCTTTTTTATTTGCATTTGCTAATCAATATTTTATTTGTTTATTTATGTGAATTAGCTCTAATCAAGAAAGAAAAACTGATAACACATATATTTTGGAGATTTCGGCCTAAAATCTGTAAATACCCATTTGTCTTTGTCTTTTTTTTTTTTTTTTGCTAATTAGTAAACTTAGGTATGTGAGGCCAATGCCAGTCGATCTAAAGTCTTCAAGTGATGTCAATGTATTTAGGGAAAGAGCTTCCAGGTCTAAAAAATGTCCTCCATTCCCTGAGCTTATCCACATTTACCATAAGCATAGCTGCATGGAGCTTGGTGCTGTCAAAGCCTAAATCCCACAGTAAGCACAGAGGCACACAAACTGAATAGGACGGCTATTGTATTCATTGAACCATGTCCAACAATTATGTTTTTAAATAAAACTGTTACGAGTGAAGAATTTTAGAGGGCCTTGAGATATGTTTACACCATTTTGGATAATGCCCACACTTGCTCTACATAGTGAATCACAGATTAGTTTTAAAATCAAGTGTTAGTGGGTCTGACTATAAAGAGGTCAAACTTGGTTGGATTTGGTGTAGCCTCTAAGTGTAGCTCTCCTTTTTAGATTATTTATGCTCATGGCTTTACCCGTAAAGGAAGTGAATTATACAGCATATTATGTAAAGCAATAGGAATAAAATTTTTTGTTAGTGCTGAATTAACTGTACGAATAGGTCATTGTGAACAGACTTCATAATTCTAAACTGGCCACACATGATTAAAAATGTGTCTATATTTTTAGCATTTCAGTCAGTTGGTCTTTAAAACTATACAGCATCATCTTTCAAAGCGGAGGCCACCGTGAGTGTGCCAAAGCACGAAGAAGTATTGCTCGCTGAATGACATAAAGCAAAGCGGAAACAAGGTAAAAGGAGAATAAACACAAAAACAATGAGCATGTCATCCTGCAGCACATGCTGCATCAAGGGATGTGTATGCTCTCTCTTCCCCTGACTTCCTAGGACAATAAGAAGACATGCTGAAGGTGGGACTGCATCTGGCATCATATTTAAACAGGGCTGCCACATCTCAGGAAAACGGGTCCCAGATTGTGGGCTAATTAAGGAGCTTCTTGGATGACCATCAGTGCCTGTCAGTGGGCAAGGTAGCAGTCTGAGGCTTGCTCTGCGACACTCCCACCGTGAGGCTCTGAAAAACTGAATGGCTGCCGAAACCCCTGTGGGATGTCATAACTCTACATATTTCCCTCCAAAACAAAAGATCAAGAATAACTTGTGGGAATCCAAATTCTCCTATCTCTTTAGTCCCCTCCATCTCTTTTCAAACCAGTGTAAATTACCATGTCTTTTTGGGAATATGTTCAAGTCAACAGTCTGTACAGATTGGCCAATTGTCACAGAAACAAATATTTGATGAAATATATATTTTGCAAGAAACTAAATGTAAAAAAAAATTGTTTATATAATATGCAATATGAAGGTTATTTAACGACTTTTTCATCTTACTTTGCTGTAAATTAGATGAAAAATTCAGCAAAGGAAAGTTGGGTTCTTCTTTAGAAAGAAAAAAAAATGTTATGACACTCAAAGTGCATTAAATACTGAAATAATAACAATTTTGTTAGTTGTGATTAATTGCAGTACAAAAGTTGCTGCTTCAATGAGGAATTCCCAAAAAGGAAGCTCCAGTGTTTTCCAATTCCATGTAGAGCCTATTTAAGACAGGCTATATTACATGGCAAACTATAGCTAGTTTGACAGCAGGTGGGAAGCTGGAATTGTTTACTTGAATCCATTTCTCTTCCCAGCTTGCTGCCTTTATTTCTTGCAAGTGTGAGAAAAGGTTGGTGGGTTGGTGATGTGGTTCAAAATGTAGCTGGCTGGCTGCTTGGCTAATAAGATGCCTATCATAGCTAGCTATAGCAGTACTGATTTGAGTCACCTTCTAACTCACTCCATGATTACATAGTAGGACCCCCCCCCCATACTCACTGCCGCCCCACCCCCTGATTCTCATCTTGTTACGTGGCATTAATGACACTTCAGTCTTTGTGGCTTTCAAGCAGAGCCCTTCCACAGTGAACAGAGCGTTGACATTTCCTGACATTTTCCCAACTAATTACAGTACAAATAATTAAGCATGTACCTCTATGTAACAAATGAAGGCAAAAGCCGTCTGTCATCCAGGGCCATGATTGATGACACTCTGGGAGACTTTATCTGATCGGTCCTGCCATAAAGTACAGAGGAAGCAAATTTATTAGAACGAACAATGCAAATTTAGAGTCATCTCATCCAGTTATGCACCAAGGCAATATCCGTGTCAAGGTGAATGTGACAATGAAAGCAAAATATTAGCATTTTGAGGAGCGGCTGAAGGGGAAATCAGAGCACTGAGATGACAGGCCTAATTATTTCAGCTCACACAGGCCAGGACAGCTGTTTCTGGTGTCCTGAACAAGGCTGTCACACAGGTAACCAAATAGGGCCTGCGTATGAGACTGTATTCGACACTACACAGATGTGTGGGCCACTAATGACCGATGCTAATGTTGCTGTCATGTCTCTAAGAATGTGTCACTTTGCAACATTTTTTTTTATCACTTAGTATTTTCTATATAATGATGTGTTTTTAAAATGAGTCTTTGCCACCCACATGAAATATCGTTTCAGAATATATTTTGTTTTGCAGCCAAGCAAATTTTATATATAAAACCAATATTGAAACAAATATAAATAACCTGTTTTGTTATTATACTTACCTTTCCTATAACACCTTATATGTTGATTTATTTTGAAACAGTCTGAAGGAAATTTATAACTCTTAAGTTTACTTAAATACACAAAGAATAAATAAAATTTTAAAGTGAACAAAAACTGATAGTCATTTGTAACAAAGATAGAGTTCGTAAATTGACTTTGTAATTTGAGTAATTTTAAAATATTTGAGAAAAATAAATAATACTTCTTATTTGAAGTTTATTTTGACAGCTAAAGAACATTCTGGTTTTGCTTATGAGCACTGGTAAATAAGAATACATTTAGCAGATTATGCATTATCTCTTAATTGAGTTCACATAGCTATATGGCGTAAAATTCACTTTCATTTATTCCAATCCCTTAAATTCTGCCCTCCCAGATTTGCAAATTTAAATGTTTTAAATTCAAGCTATATCAGATTGACAGAAGCAGTGGGTTTAGCAACATAAATCATTTATCTTGAATGGCGATCTTTAAAAAAATGGCCATATGCAAAATTGTAATCTGGTATAAAAAAAGAGGGATAAACAAACTTTAAGAATGGCTTTGATCTTGGTATAAATCAGCATAAAATTATCATATAAAAGTTGAAATTTTGGTGTCATTTTAACAACCATTTTCCTATAACTCCCCATGAAGAAATCAAATAAAGCTTTTTTAAGGTCAACTTTGACTGCATTCTTATGTGTTAAATTTGAACTATAGGTATTTTGAAGGGCATCGCTTAAGGCCACTACTCAGAAAGTTACTTGTGATATATGTACCAACAATGAACAATGACTTATATGCAACCAAACAGCAATATGTTGTCTGCATACATGTGTGCTCTGGGGAATAGAGGGTTACTGCCCACGCTCACAATGAATCTAGAATTTGTACTCTGGGGCAACCTCAAAATGGCTCTTGAGAGACAAGCAAATCCGGATGGGTTTGGGAAAAATCGTCACAGGGATCACAGTTTGCTGCTTAGTGGCTTGCTGGCTGGCTTGGAACAGATGGGCGTCGGAGGCACTATGAGCCCATTGAGATTCAGGATCCAAAGTGGCTTCTGCTGCTCTGTACACACACGCAGATGATGCCTTTGTGTCAGTGGATTGCAGATATCCATTTAGATAGGTAAGGTGGAATGTGGGCTTGTTTTAGGTTATAGCTGCAGAAGTAAAGACAAATCAACAGGGAATGCTCTCTGAAGTATAACTTGATTAGAAAATTACTAACATAGGATGGTTAGATTATCTAAGTTTTTACTCCCTGGTTGTGCATGCTGTAATTGAGTTTGTCCACGTTACATGGAAACAACAGACATTTTTTCTAAAGCATCCCACATCTTCTTCGGGCTTTGAAACACCATGATTAACAAAAGCGTTTTAGTCTTTACAACGTTAAGTGGTATATATCCATATATTTACTGAATGAGGCCCTTTTGTTTCAGCGTATAACAGTAATTTTACAATTGTTACACAGACATTGGACCGAATCCTTACAGTATAACCAGTCTTTTGGGTTAATGTCTTTACAGTTGGGTAGGGAGCTCTAAGCAAAACAATTAACTCCAATCTCCACCTTTTCCAGTGTATCTTTTTTGAAGATAACTGGATAAACAATGCTGTGAAAACAATTTGTCCTCCTTGAATTATATTCACACTGAACGCAATTCCAACAGCTGGGCTGAGTGATTTACATATTATCCCTATGTAGAAGTATGTTGAGGGGTGCAGTGATGCATAGCAATGCAATGGACACTAATCAAATGAGTGGAGTGATTAAGCCTTTTAAAGTGGAGCAACACTTGTAAATGATGCACAGTGACTGCTACTTAAATTGAAAATTCAGAACTTTTCTGTCAAGTTGTGTCCTAACAACCAATCAGGAACTTGAAATTGCTGTGATGTGGAGTGGAGAACCAGTGCAGAAACAAGCATTTTTTCAAACAAAATGAAGATATGAAAAATAACGCTAACATAGGATAATGTAAAAAATGCTCTTAGGAAGCTAGTGAATGGGTTTTAAAACAGCTTTTTAAAGTTAGTCCTTAAAGGTACAGTTAAACCATTCATCATTTGTCCTGTAGTAGCTTCAGAGCTATTCCTGGCCTCCCACCACCTGCCTAACTGATGTGTTCTTTTAAAGCCAGGCGCATTATGTTGAGGTGAAAGCAGTAAGTAGCAGGAGTTCTTCCAAATCAATGACACCGTGAAGCAACTGGAGTGGAGCTTGTCGTCCGCCTCACAAATTGCAGTCAACTTCCATATATATTTATATAGATAGATAGATAGATAGATAGATAGATAGATAGATAGATAGATAGATAGATAGATAGATAGATAGATAG
>JAUZNJ010080965.1:0-24009 GCA_034780135.1 Jordanella pulchra | reverse complement strand
AGGCCTCTCTCATCTTTTTAAGTGGGAGAACTTGCACAATTGGTGACTGACTAAATACTTATTTTCCCCACTGTACAACATGGAAAAGAACATTATAACACCTAAACTCACACTAGAGGTCATTGTAGCCAAAAAGGCAGCATTCAGCTTAGAAAGTTCAGTTTAGGGAAATGGATGTGAGGTTTTCTAGAAGGCCTTTCGATTCTCATCCAAGAGGCTTCTTCAGTTCTAAATGAGATTATTATCCTGAAGGTGTGACCAAAGCATTAGTGGAGGGGAAGCAAAGAAACGAAAGGTAGCTCTGATCCCTCCAACATTATGGCCAATAGAGGTCACCTGGGGGGTTCTGATGGGTCCTTAACTCCCTCGTCAGAGTGGTTTCTGTCACATGCCTCTTTACAGGGTGAGTCAGGGGAGGGTGGGTGTGAGGTGAATTTTTTGGGTGGGGTTATGTCTGAGGCCACCTTCTCTGTTAAGGGATGTTAATTCCAGGTTAACAAAGGTGGTTTCTTTGACCCGCCTCTCAAACCAACATCTTCTAGAAAACTTCACATCCAGTTGCCTAAACTGAACAATCTAAGCTCGACTATGACCTTCTTTCAGTCATTATTCAGATTTCATGACCATAGGTGAGGGTAGGAACGCAGACCGACCTGTAAATTCAGAGCTTTGCCTTTTTGCTCAGTTCTCTCATCACCTCAACAGATCGGTGCCGATCTATTGATCTCCTGCTCAATTCTCCCCTCACTCATGAACAAGACCTCAGGATACTTGAACTCCTCCAGTTGAGACAGAACGCCTCCTCTAACCTTGATATTGAAGGTTTTAAATCAAACTTTTGCTGTTTTCTTGGTTTGATTTTATTCATTTTTTCTTTGTAGCACTTTGAGCACTCAATGATAGTTTTGATTATATTTATTAAAATATTTTTAACGAGAAAACCCCCCCCCACATGAATCACTACCTGTGACACTTAAGGTAACTAACACAGAACCAATAGTTTAACTCATTAAAGAGGTAAAATTGAGATTGAAATTCTTGAAAGTTGTTTCCGGTTGGATTGTTGCTCAACACAACATATAGAAAAAAAAAAAAAAATAGAAAGTAGTTTTAATGCTATTATAACAGCATTGGTCAATTTTCTTCAATCATTTTATCAGTAGAATGTAGTTTTCTTCTGGATAAAAGAAAAGCAAGATTGTTATATAATGATTGATTTTAAATGTTGTGCCAATACTGTTATGCAAAACTGCTTTTCTCACTTAAGACAATCCCATCATAAAAATCTCATACAAAAGGAACATTTTATACATGTGTCAGATATTTAGCACACAAAGTTTAGAGATTATGTGTTTGCTTTTTGAAAAAAAGGCAAATGTATTATTTAGTGCTTTTCTGGTCCTACAACCCAGCCTGAGGCAGGATACCAGAACAGCTAAAGCCCATAAAGCATTATATTCAATTCAAGCCTGCTTAGTGAATATCTGCCAAATCTCTCTAAAATAATCTTAGTTGACTACAAGGTCAAGAAAACGACAGGAAATTAAAATATGAATACTATGAAAGTCTTTTTATCTTATAAATAAGCTGCCTGGTCCTGCTGGTGTAGTTTAGCCATCATTAGCCTTTTTTTTATTTTATCTTTTAAAATGGAAATTTTAATTGGCTACAATCACTGATTAACAACAGAGAGGACAATAAGATCTAGCTTTTCATTGTGAATGATTTCAATTTAAACCAGGTCAACTCTATAACTATGATGATCTCTACTTGAACTGTGTAAACTGTGTCCTTAGCCACTCTTAGGGGTAAACTATTCAGTTAAAGTGGTCTGCAAAGCACTGAGCAGTGCAAAATAAAAGAAAGCAAGGTATAGAGAACTATGACTAAGGTATGCTGACACTGAGGTAAGCTCTACAACATCACAACCAGCCATTAATACTCTTGTGTTTTGTTATTTTGGGGGTTTTGGGTTATTACATTTTTTTTGAACGTGTGTTATTCAACAAAACTAGGTCTGCTTGTTGCTAAGCTAAGCTTCTACTGTAGATAGTATGTTTATTTACATATAAAGCAGGTGACTGGACCAAATCTTTTTAAGCTATTAGAGAATTGAGAGGTTCAAACCGATTGAACATTTAGCAATATTACAGTCATAAAGGTGTATTGTGATTAACTTACATGGTGAACTTTTATTTTGAAGTTTAGTCAAATTAACAGCCAGAAACAACGTTTTGTTGGTTAGTTTTATGTAATAGACCAACACAATGAATTGAATAATTAAGTGTAAGAACGATAGAAGTAGTTTCAAATTTCCTATAAAGGTCGTAGCATAGTTTTTGCCAGTGTATTTTAGCAATAACGGGTCATTACGCTAAAAAAAAAAAAAAAATGTCACCCACCTCTACGCTGAAAATCAGGTGGATATGTTTATTTTTTCGGAGGGTAACGGCTCTCTGAGGGACATCTGGGTTTCTCACCCAGTCTATTTCAGCAGTGACACTGGTTGCACTGAAACTTTTAGAATTATGTCGATACCCTGACTCTTAATGAGAATAACGGCCAAGGAAAGTGGTTTTTACTCCTTTACCTGCATACATGGGAAGTACTGTGAAAGCGGGAACCCTGCACTGTTGAAATCCCCCCCCACACCTCTCTACTCCCATAAAAATGTCTGGTGAGAACCCTGCATAGCTAGAACCATTTCATTCAGACACCTGGGTGAACACTGCTCACACTTTGGGGAAAGTAAAGCGGCTGAGAAGCCACACTGCTGCTGTTCTTCTGTTTGCTCTTTGGATTTAGACCTGGACTTTAACTAGGCTGTTTAAAAGACAAACATATTCCATTTTAATCCCTTCCACTCTGTCAGTATGTGTAAAGTTAATGTCCTCTGGACGGAATCATCTCTTCTCCAGTTCCAAGATTTTTCCTCCAAATTTGCTCTATAACCTCCCCATGCATTACGTAGACACCACCATGTTTCACAGTGCGGATATGAAGAACCATATTACCCCTACATGTAATGTTTTGCATATAGTTGAAAACTTTCAATTCTTGTCCCCTCTGCCTCAAGCAATCATATTGAGATGATTGGCCTGCACCACGAATGCTTGTGGAGTATTTAACCTTCTGTTTGATTTCAACATAAGCCCAGATATAAGGAGTGCTTGAGCAATAGTTAATAATGCGATGGTTGACGGCCATGTCCTCATAGATTTGCTGTTATACTACACTGCATTCAGATGATGCATCAACCACGGGTCTGTGATGTTCAAAACGTTGGAGAATGTTTTAAAACCAAACCCTGCTTTAAAATTCTCCACATCTCTCTCTGTGATGGGCAGCTTCGTTCACACCAGCGTCATCCTCTGTAAATAAACGGATTCTGGGTTGGTAAAATGATCCAAAGGTTCGGCTTGAAAACAATAAAAGTATCCATAAATCAAAGGGTATAGGGTATAGTGGAACTCCTGCTTCCTTAAGCACAAAAAGAAAAAAAAAATAGGCAGTTAAATCCACACATATCGCAAGAGTTGTAGCCTTCTGTGTTATTTTCAAGTGCTTTAATAATGCAGCTTGTTTTTAAAAGGCCATTTCAGCAGCCAAAACCATAAAATAAACCCATGAGTGCAATCAATATAATCACTGAATCATTGATTCTAGTCCTCTAATGCATCCCAACACAAACATACTCAAACAAAAACCAAAGCACTAAGATACAAAAGGAACACAAACATGAACAAACCATTGATGAGGGTTTAATGTAAGGTACATTAGCTTTACAGCCAGAACCCAACACAACTACATACAATATCCATACACTAACAATTATCCAGTGCTTTGTGACTGCTTATAAGCCTCCATCTGAGCCGAGCACCGAACAAAGGCGCTGTTCAGCTAAAGAGACAATCGGTAACCTCCAACCGACGGAAAAAAGCAGCACGAACAGGCACACAAACACCCGTGCACCTTCAATGACATCTTTTCTGCGGCACATTAGCTATTGTGCTGTAATTAATGGGAGAGTCGTGGCGTTCAGAAAGCCAGACTTTCCTCAGCAGACTAAGAGCTGTACACCACAACAATGGCTTAATGAGTAAACACAACGTGCCTCTCATGAATAAATTATTTGTGCCTCACAATTAATTTTCCCTATTGAAGTTTGGAAGGGGGAAAAAAGGCTCTTGGTCTTCATAAATCAAAACAGGAAAGGATAAGGGAGAGAAAAAAAAAGAAGGATGGTGGCAACTTTGTGTATTTTTGTGTGTGAGATTAACACTGTGTTTATTGTTTGGGGGAGAGTTTATCTGTGTTTTTTATGTGCCTGTGTGCAGTTGAGCTTTTATGAATCTGTATAAATTCCCGGTTTATTGTGCGATGAAGGGCTTGCTTTTGTGAGTATTTTCATGTTTTATGCTTATGTTGATGCTGTGTGGAAATATGTGGCTGAGAGAAAACTCACAGAAAGGAGCTTCCAGGCAATCGGTCGAACTTGTCGCGGGATTCCAGACCAGCTTAGTTTCCGGAGTTCCTCTGTAAGACAACAAAAACACATTGAACAAAAGAAAAAAAAATACATAAAAACAAGGAATGCTCTTTGAAATAAGACTCATTACACAGCATAGTATGTAGCGTTTAAGATCTAGTCTCTGATACTGCTGTAGGAAAATAAATGGAACAGAAGTACAAGTTAAGAGAAACTTATTATCTATTTAAGTGGTAAAAAAGTGAGACGATCATGAATCGAAATAAAAGAGACAATCACCAGATATATGATCCTTTGGATATGAGGCTTTAAAATGTTGTTAACCATCTTACCAATGGCTTAAGAAAAAAACTGTTTTGTACTTTACAAAACAAAACCACACGTTATTTAGGTGTTTCGATGGAATAAGAAAGTAAATCTGTCTTGGATGGATATCTTTGTCTAGTCTGTAAGAGGGGAAACTGAATTGAAATGGCCCCTGCAGGATCACATCCTGGATGCAGAGAAATATCACTTTAAAGGGTTATTTTTTACAACTTCAATTTGTTTTTCCTCTCTATACTTCAATAGCAAACATGTGTTAAATCATTAAGTTGGTATTAGGAGTTGCACGACGTCAGAAAACATGTCATTGTGATAC
This sequence comes from Jordanella pulchra, assembly GCA_034780135.1. Classification (NCBI taxonomy): domain Eukaryota; kingdom Metazoa; phylum Chordata; class Actinopteri; order Cyprinodontiformes; family Cyprinodontidae; genus Jordanella; species Jordanella pulchra. The sequence continues at coordinate 18,880 of JAUZNJ010080965.1, read as the reverse complement.
TACAGCAGAATATTGATGGTATTGACTTTGAAATAACTCAACTTTTACTTAATCTCTTCTTTCTTTCTCATCATCATGATGCTCAAATCACTCTGTTAGCTTAAGCATTTTTTGCACAAAAAAAAATAAATGTGAACAGCAGTAAGAACCAAAGCCTACCCTGCATATGGAGCACTTTCACTATAACATTTAGCCAGATATTGCATCAAAGCAGCTCTTTGTGATTGTAATATAACACACAGCAATACTGTGGAATGAGGCAGCCCTGGGTAGTACAGAAAGAGCAGGATCCTCAGTCTAAACTGCAGGCTTTTTACCGCTCTGCTTATCATAACATCTCCACTACTATTTCTGAGCTTGAAAATATGGGTCCTAAATTCTTCACCTATAAACAAGGCCTTAGCACTACCCGTTTGTGTGAAAAACACTCTTCAGAGTAGCATTTGTGACTCAGGGAAGGTCACACAGTTACTACTTTACACATTGATGAATAGATAAAAAAAATAAATACATTTTTATTTCCAATAACACATCTTGTTATTTCTGTAGCTTATTTAAACTGGGAGTTAGAGAGAGCAACAATTTGAGCAGTTAACAGTAAGGCTGAAACTAAATAAAGTCTTGTCTTTGTGTTTCAACCTCGGTCAGCAAAAGAGTTTTGTTGTTTTCTTTTTTTGATAGCACAAATGCTAACATGTTTTAGCAAGAGTCAGGCTAAGTATGTTCATCTAAAGCACATCTTGCTTGGGACGTAAGTGTAGAGAATAATAGTTTAGACTAGTCTTAAAATGTCACTAAACTCAATGTGAAAATATAACCCTACCACCTGAACAGACCTTTAAAAAAGGCCACAAAAGTGCCAGGAGACATGGTAGAGTGGGGTGATGATCCGAGGGGCTAAACAAGGAGGGTGTGGTCATAACAAGGGAAGGTAATAGTAAATTTGATAAGACATCCAAAATCTAATCTTTTTGGTTTTGTCTTTCATGCTACTAATTGAAAGTGATCACTATGTCACATCAAACTGAAACTAACAAAAAAAGAATGTGAATATCCCACTGCAACTCACTGTTTAAAGACGCAATGATGAATGTGACTGCCACTAGAAAGCTTTGTTTAAAAGTAATCGTAATAATGGAAGCTGGTGTCTCAGCTGACAGCATGGCCCGCTCCGTTTATGAACTGGAGTCGGGAATACCACGTACAGCGGTGTTTTTCTCATCGTCTTGGTTGTAAGAGCGGCTGATGAGGCCATATGGGAACTATGAAAAATAGTAATTATCACAACGGATATTATAGAACTCCAGCTCCCCAGTTTCAAGGTAAATCCAACTAGACCAACACAGAGCTGAGATTAGACTTGTACTGAATCAACCGATAGCAAAATTAACTGCGATAGTCACATCTCATTCCATAAAGGGCTGCACAAGTTTAAAAAGAAAGTGCAATAATGTGCGTAGTAGCCTTAAGATAGAACCCTTAAGGACCAATTTATACAGTTTAACTAAAAAACAAGCTGATTTGTGAGTTAGTTGGAGTCTGAGATGGAAAACCATTAGCCTCATGCTACATCAGTTGTAGCATGAGTTTGCCTTTATTTATCATCTAGCTAATTATTGCCTGTTTGTGCAAGGTACAGTTACAAAAACAAAACAAAAAAGCGTTACCAGACGCATTTCTGCCCCAAAGTTATGTCTTTGCTAAGCATGGCTGATTTTAAAGTAAAATGAAGTAAAATTCTAAGTAAAACTCAGATATTTGTATTTAGGCAAAAAATGGTGGTAAGACTGAAGTGTAGCAAAATTACTTCTTTTTTTTTTTAATTAAAAAAATATCAGCCCAATTATTCAATGCTACATGTGTTTATACACTGTGGGATTTGACCTCAATTATAAGTTCTCAAATCAGCTTTAAAAACAGCTTCATTCAAGTGGATCACATTTCTCTTACCCTGATAGCAAGTTGGCAACTACCCTTATCCTCAATTTCCAAACTTCTGTTCCCATCTGTCTTTTTGGCACTAAAAATATGATGGGTTAGAAGTGGACTATTAACTACTTTTTCCCCAGGCTGGGTGGAAGAACCTGCAGGCTATAATGTAAAATGAATCTGATGGAGAGCCGCAAATTGAACTTTTAAATTGGTGGAGAGTAATCCCCTTTGGGCTCATGAGGACCTAGGAAAATATGGCTTAATGCAAGGTTTCAGCCAGCCCATACACCTTCTCTCAAACACACACAGTGGCCGTATAGGATATGGGCATATGGGGATCAGCAGTGATTGAAGGAAAAAGTACTTTGCCCAGACTCTTTTAAGCATCTTGTGTCTTCTATTTCACCCCGTTTTCATACAAATGAACTTCAGAACAATGCAACTTTGACAAAGCAATTTCTCCATAAAGATAATTTCACAGCACAAAAAGATATCTTTGTACAAAAGCCTTTGTCTGTAGCAGAGCTTTTGGACATATTTTTTGGTTAATCTGGAGGATTACATTGTCATTTAAAAGAAGGGAGCAGGAGGAAATAAATCTGAATATAAAAAATAATTTTCTTAACTGTTTGGGTTTCTCTTAACGAGAGAATTCACAACTTCTGTTCAATAAAGTTAAGGTGCAAAGATAAAGATGGTATGTTACGGCTTTATGAACTTTCAGAAAGGTCCGTTACTTATTACGAAAGAGTTGGAGAGAAGTTTAAAACAGCGTTAGGTTGTAAAATGATATATGTAGCTTTGAACATTTCACAAAGCACCACAAATGTACCAAGACTCGCTCCTGGACCTAAACTGATGGGGAAAAAGGAGATTCATCAGAAGTTAGGGGACCCGCGGTGACACTGGAGAGCTGCAGGGATCCACAGCTCGGATGAGTGAATCAGTCGATAGGACAGCTAATAGTCATCCACTCTACAAATTTGGCCTTTATGGAACAACGGCAAGCAGAAATTCCTTTCAAAAGAAAAACAACATAAAAAGTTCAGTTTGCACCAGCCATTAATGGGGAAAGAGCAAAGGTGCTCCAGTCAGATGAGACCGAATTGTAACGGCAAAGAAAAAAGGCAAACCTGCCTTCACAGAGAAAGCAGCATCATGCTGGATGGATGCTCTCCTTAGCAGGTCAGAGATAAAGAATGAAAGAGCTGCATGCAGGCCTTCGCTTTAAGCCAAGTGTCCTGAGAGTTTAGGGTATCCAACACAGACCACTAGATGCATTCTGGCAGTATATCATGGGCCAGGAGGGTTCCTATATGAGCTTTTGCTAACACTGAATCGTTTATAATTCACAGTTAGGTCTCCCTCTGCCAGTATACAAACCTTTATTATTCAACAAGACAAGCTGCCACTGCAACAGTGAATCAAACATTAAAAAAAGGAATGAAATCTCTTTACCTGTGATTGCACAGCTAACAATTTAGCAGCATTCTCAAAGCAAAGACGGAGGGCAAACTGATTTGCTCGGAAATTAATTGCCACTGCCTGAACACACCTTTCAGAGTTCAAATACAAAACAATAAACCAATAAATAAAAATCTGAAATGCAGGTAATGAATAAACCAAATTTCTCACCTCTTATTCAAGGCAGTGTCTGGAAATTGATAAGGCCTTTGCGCAGAGTGAACAGTATTGATTAGTGCTGCCAAATGACTCTGCCTTCCCTGTTCTTCAAGGCAAATGCAATGTAGGGCCAGTGACAGATAACATAATAGGAAATAGCAATGGGCTAACTCCATTGGCTAAATTGAGTGAAACACATTAGAGCTTGTTCACCTGATGAGGACGGCTATTTATTCGCTATAGTTCCTGCACATCTTCCACTTAAAATTTCTACCTTACCTTGTACCCCACTGGCTTTAATTATATAGAAATCCAATACAGTGATCTAGTGCACAGCATGGCTGTGTTAGTTCAGAGGAGTCAGTGCTCCACAGTGTGGGAAGGTTTCGATTACCTCAAGGCTACCTTTACAGCAGTAGTGTTTGAAAAAATAAAATAGAAAATATTGAAGATTGAGGGAAAGCAGCGTTAGAAACCCTGAATGCTTTCAAATTGCCGTCCTTTTGTCACAGCTTTTGCTTTTCACATCTTAAAAGGGTTTGCAAGTAAAAGCAGAGAAGTGAGGTGACTTTTGTTTTAAAAGCTTCCATTTTAGGAAAACTGCTAAACGTTTGTTGCCATCTCTGAAGTTGTAGTTTCACTGACATGTAGGATATTTTGATTAACTGCAGTGAGAACGCAAAGAGTTTTTTTTCCTCACAGAGATTCTTTTGAATTCCCACATTTAAGCTCACTTTATTATCAAAATGTGTTGCACCGCTCAGACATACAGTAAACATCCCCTGCACGCAGCATAGCAGCATATTGATGCTGCTAATGCTTCTCTAATGGTGCGATCAGACCGAAAGCGGTGGACGCGGTATTTCTGCGAGCACCACATGGAGTTCACCGCTCTGCATTTCAGATGAACAAATTAAGGGAGCTTCAGCTGCATGAAGCTGACAGCCCATCAATGTGAAACAACTCAGCAAATATACTGAATGGTTAATGCTTTATCATTGCAGTCTTGTGAAGTTAAAATGGTTATCTGTAAAAATGAAATAAATTATTATTTTATTAAAAGTGTGCTACTATTATTTCGGAGATATTAAAGATAATTTTGAGGCCATCCAGAGGTCATCTATCCCCCCATTAAGCTCTGAATTCAATAAAAATTGTCTACTTTTTATGCAGGTAAAACTTTGCTTTTTGTGCTGATTTGTTTTTTTTTTTAAGATGAAATCAGTTTTAATTTCGCCCATGAAGTCATCATCCAAGCAGATATTAGTGATGTGTTTGTCTCAGAATATAAAGTTATTGGATAACATCACATGCAATTTCTATCCTAGCATTGAATATAACAGTGGGCATTCTTACCTTATTTAGTGGGTGATTCTTTAATACTTAGTAATTAATCAAACGAACCTTCAGCTGGACCTGCCGTTACCCTTGGCAACCCCGTGGCATTTCCTGTCAAGGTCTCACTGTCTGTATTTCATTATAAAAGCACAGTTGGAACTTTACTTCACAGACTGTTGCTAAATTGTTCTCTATGTACAACTTTTGAATCGTCCCCAGCAAGCCATTATTTTTCGGAAAAAGCCCTAGAAGCACTGGAAAGAAAAAGTCCACTTTGATTCCTCCAGAGCCGAGTCTGAATGAGGTCGGATTTGGAGGTAAGTGAAGACAACTAACAGTGATCGACATTAAAACAGATTTTTTTATAAAGCCACCTAAAAATCTCTTGAAAGCATTCGTTATTTCTAGCTCTGTTACCATTATTTACTCTGAATTCCAGTTTAAGAGAAAAAAGCTTCACCTACAACCAGTTCCTGATTGGTTGCCGTGTCGGATTTTACAGAAAAGTTCAGCTCTGTTCAACTTTAGCAATCACTGCTTCACTCTCTCTATGCGGTGCTGCTGGTTGACAACACCTCCGTTCTATCTAGTAGCAGCAGGCGAGAGCGGAGTCTTCATCGCCCTCACGGCGTGGAGTTCCCCGCTGGTTGCTTCACCGCCCTTCCACGCTCAGTTTGTGTATGGAATACTATGTAAATCTGTCGCCCTGGCCGTGGACACCGATTTCAGTTTAAATGTACCATAACAGGGAAAGAGGAGCTGATGAGGACTGAACAAGCTTTGGCCGTTGTGCAGATTCCAGGCCTGGCTCTCTTCTTTGCATGTCTTCCCCTTTTTCACTTCATGTTTCCTGTCTGAATTCTGTAAAGAAATGTCTATAGTGCAACAAAATCTTCTGAAGAAAACATGTGGCCAACATTGTCAAGTCTTAACTAGAAACCTCCATAACTCCTAACCTCATCTACTTTTCACTGCACAGAAGTTTCGAAGAAGACTCTAAAGCCATTATGTGCAAACTTCCTCTGCTACAATTATATTTCTCCCAACTCATCAAAGATCCTTCCCTCTTTCTTTGTGTCCTCTGAACTTTCATTTGTACTGTCAGACAAAGAAATTAGTTCATGAATCTTGGTGGCTTGGGCTTAATTAAACTGCATTATATTTCACCTACCTAACATTAATCTCACCAAAAGAGGCAAAGCGAGGAGGGCTGTAGAGGTCAGAGATGGCCACTTCTCTTTTAATCCTGATTCTAGAACAATTTCAAGGAGGCTACATACATGATTGGTAGGATTTAACCAGTGCCACATGGGCAGCAACAGATAAAGGTCTGCAATCCTGCTCACTACTGTCTTCCAAATGCTCCCCAACGGAACCAGATCACTGCAGAGCCAAATCACAGCAAGGCAAACATGAGGACTGCTGCTTTTTTCGACGGCTCGGCTATCTCAGCGGTAGAGCGACATACCGCTACGGTACTAGACAAGAAAACCATATTCAAACTTCGATAAGCTTTTCTAGTTTCATCTTATTAAGCTAGTTCTTCCTTAGGAGATTGGTTGGAGGGGCAGTCTGCTAGAGGACATTCAGTATTGAAACACCTGTTGACAAAAACAACTAAACCACCACTTTAATCATTTGATGCTTAATAGCTTATTAAATGAGGTAATGAGAAGATAATGGTGGATTGTATTATCTAATAATCAAACCAAGTAGATTTAGGGTGGAAAACCCCAAAAATAGATAGTAGCTTTTTCTGACCTCTATTTACATTCAATTTTAATCAGCTTTGAAACTTTTTTTTTTTTACTTTCCCACTACAGGGTTTCTGTCAGGTTGAGGTATGAACTTTGACTGGTCTTTTTATGAACCTAAAGCAGTTTGGATCAATATCCTGCTGACTGACCCAGTTTTCAGCCAAATGGTGTCAAATTTTATACTTTAAAAGAAAATCCTGTATCGTAATCACTATATTACCATCCTTCAGACTAGGCTAAACCTAAATTTACTCAGGTGCTACCTTTTGTTTAATCTTTTAAACAAATCACCAATTTGATGTTGACCATCAAGCTTCATAGAGACCCTTTTAAAAAGGACCAAAAAATGCTTTAAATACTAAACATTTCAGATACTAATGCCTCACATGGGAAGTTTGGAAAAATCTTACAAATAATTCCTAGTTATGGCAAATGTTATGAATTTATGCAACAAATACGGACAAAAAAAAAGTCCTAATAACCCTTCGTAGATCTAAAACATTCAGGATTTGTTTTAATATCTTTATAAATCGTGTACATTTTAAAAGGGGTTAAAATAGCACAAAAATAGCCTAATCTAAATAATTACATTATTTGGTTTAATTTCTAGTAAGGAATACAAATAAAAAAATCCTTGATAAAGTGCTACACTTTAAAGCTTAAAGTTTATAGTTCTGGGAACTCAAAAAGGTACCGGTGTGACAAAAGTTTGAAAATAACTTTTCTAGATAATATGTCCAATTCTGTAAATCTTACACCTCTCTGATTGCTAACATTTATGAGAAATAGCACTCCCTTTCCCACAGTGAGCAGATACGGCCACATGAGCCTGCCTGGCGTACAGGCTAAATTGCAGATGTCGTTTCATTAGTGCGAGACTTGCTCATCTCTCAGAAAACATATCTGACTCTCTGGGGCAATCTCTTGTGCATTATAAATGAGACAGCCAAGCCCCGACTCCACTGGAATGAATTAAAGGCATTTCGTGACATTTCGGAAATTAATCTGTTGTTTTTGGCTCAGCGGGTGCTTGTCACAATGTGGGCGGAAAGAACGAAAGAAAGAAAGGAAGAAGAAAAAAAGTTTCTTGTCCCAGAGGTGGCGGCGAGGACTAGCTGCTCTCGTCCCCTTCAGAGACCTGCAGTTAACGACGCAAACAAGCCATTTTCCACTGACGCATCTGTCACCTCTCTGTACATTGTAATCATACAAAAATATAATATCTCCTAATTGAAATCCTGCCTCTATAAAAACAATACAAGCGAACTCATTAAAACTAAAACTCAATTTGGAGTCAATCTACTTGTCAGGCAATTATGTCAAAACACAAAGTAATGTGAGCGGGGGCAAGCAAATGCACAGTTTTCCCATGGGGGCCAGTAAAGAGTCATATTATTATATGTGTTCTTTTGAAATTATTATGATAAGTATTGTGGGTGTAGATCAAGCTGCTAGGAGCAGAATTCAGGGGAATTATAACCGGAGGAGAAAGTCTGAACCTTGCAGGGAGCTTTCTCCCCCTTGTTGGCCTGAAAAACACCTGTAACAGCATTAATGTGCAACTCAAGGGCAGCTGCTGCTCGGTCTGCTCTCCTGACTGTATTCCATTATGCATGACCATACAGGGGTGCCCTTTGTCTTGGCTGGAGTTAAGCTGAGGACCACAGGGGGGTGATTAGTACACTGTGTACCTTGTGTTGAACACTAACAACAGCTGCTCTGAGGTGGGAGCATCTGACCGACCGAACGGACTCTCAATGACACGTACACGATTTGGGGGGGTGGAGACAGAAGCATTTGTGTTTGAGATAAACAATCCAGGATTTTCTCCTAAGATATAGATTTTCTTTAAACTCTCCAAAACCCACCGAGCTGGAGGGAGACGGTTAGAGCTGTAGCTTTGCAGTCGGGAAAATCTTTTTAGACGCCTTTGAAATCATACATTTATCTGTGGTTTAAATATATTTAAATATATTTTGCGACTTTTTATTTGAAACTAGGGCTGGACGATATGGCCAAAATTTATATCGCAATATCTTTCTTAATTTCGGTCAATACAATATAATTCCGATATGGATGTAGGAAAAATAAAAGACTTAGAAAGACGGCAAAGAATGCAAACAACAGATGTCTATACAAACTTATGATGAATATTTTGCTAAGTTTATAAAAATCCTCCAACATAACATTTAATAAATATTAGCTTTGAAAAACAAAAACACATAAAACTACATGAAAACCTTGAACATCAGTCAGTGACCAATGCTGTGTTTATAGACTGTGATGTATATTGAAAATATGTGTAAAAGTCATATCACCAATATTGAATTGAACCATATCGCATATATATTGAAATATTATCCAGCTCTGTTTAAAACAGAAGAAAAGAAAATGCTATTTTTCTTTGTTGTGACTGAGGGAAAACCTTCCCTCCAGTACTTCCTCCAATATTCTCTTAAAGGAGCTAAAGCTGTTGGAAAAGTACAACAAAATCACTCGCTGTAATAAAACCATAATACCTTAAGACCTTTGTACACAGCTAGAGGAGGAAACCAAATTTAATACAGAACAGTAACCAAAGCTAAGCTAAGCGAGTTGATGAATGTAGTTCTGTTTGCCTGAAGCAGCTCCAATGAAGATGAAGAGTCCTGGATAAAGAAAGTAAGAGGAAACAAACAAACTGAAGCTACTGTTGAAGTAGACCTTCTCTTGAACCTTGTATCTTGGGAGTAGAGGACAACTTCTTTAACCACGTTACATATTGTTAAAATCATTTCCTCATTTAGTGGACTTTTATTATGTGCTTCCACAATAATGACGACCTCAATTAACACCAAAACCATCTATAAGAAGCGTAGATAACTCTGGAAAGGACTTGGAAAACATCTTTAGAAGATCCTTTTGAAAGGAATTTAACTTTTAACACCACTAGAGATCGACTGATACGAGTCAGACTAATTTGGACATAAGACTAACTAACACTGGTTTATTTTTGGGGAGGATTCTGGAAGCTGACATTGATTTTTTTTTCTCTCTTCCATTTACATGATAAAAATAACACAATGGTAAAAAAAAAAAAAGGTTACACAAAAATAGAATCTGTTATTTTCAAAATCAAAGAAAACTGACAATTCAGAGCAAATGGAAGGAGAAGCAATGCATGTGCTTCCTATGCCCACAAGGCACAGCGAACGCATGCATTGGTAAACGAAAAAAAAAAAAAAGACTAACATCAGCCACGTCTACCTCTATATACTGATATATACAAAAAGTATGTTAAAAAAAAGTTCCACAAGCTCAAAGACTGCGTCCTTACAGGAATTAATCTGCACCGTCTGGAAAGGATTCATAGAAAACGCAATACTTCATGTGCAAACTAACACCCGTCGCTTTATTCAAGTTATTTTAGGAATATTTGCATTCAATAAAATTGAATAAAATTGTTGCATTTTAGCATTAAACTGAACGATCATCTTACACTTTTTGTACACATCAAATCATGCTAGTTTACTCACTCTGATAGCATTAGAATATAACATAAAATGCCTTGCCATACTTTGATAACTTCAAAAATATTAAATATAGGAAAGCAAAACCGAACAGTTTTATTCCAAGTTAGCAACTTTCCCTTCATGCAGGCAATTTCTACATCTTTTTATACTGTTCAATCAAAAAAAAAACAGCTCTATTCAAAACTAAAAGGTGAAATACTGCTGAGTAACTGCACCAGAATCAGAATATCAGAATCTAAATAAAACAAAATTGAACAGAGTGTAGCAGAGTGACTGTAAAGAGCACAGGTCAGAGAGTGTCTACCTGTCAGTCAGTCAACCTGCACACCTGTGTGCTCAGTCCTGTGAAGGCCAGTAAGATGACAGGAAGACTGGGAGAATTAGGGGGAAGGTGCTGTCAGTCAGTGCTGCCTGAGCAGGAAGCTGACAGGAGGATACAGGAAGACGGTTGGCAGGCTGGAGCCATTCACTATTCAAGCATCATTCATACGGAGCGCGACTACTGGGGCAAAGCAGCACAAGGCATGCTGCAACACACACATTTACGCATGAGAACACCACACACGCCTCCAGAAGAAGAGTATTGTGTAGCTAGAACTTCCGAAGCTGATCCAGGTACAGTCGGTGGATTCTGTGTCTTTGGAAACAAACTTTTAACAATTAGAAACATCTAGAGCGATCTGGGCTTTATATCATTTCAAGCGGCATCCATACAGATAAAATAGGTCATAAATGTTGCTCTCTTTGTGGCACTGATCCAGAGTCATCCAGGTATATTTTACTACAAGGGTCAAAAAAACAATGCAATCAGGATGGACACCTTTATCACGCCGTGTATTAAAAAGTTCAGCCCCCATCCAATAAACCTTGAATGCTTTGTGAGAGTCCCGAACAGTTCAGCTCATCTAAAGGACAAAGCAGAAGCACCGGGGAGCAGACAGCTCGTAAACTAATGAGACTCCTGTTAAAAAAAGAAAAAAAAAGGAAAAGGTACTCTACTCCGTGGATTACAGCTCCTCAGGAGGCCTGATGGATGGCCCAGAGGGCTGAGAGAGGACACCGGACACAGTACAGCGCTGATAATGCTAGTGATGTTTATGTGTAACTGTGTGTGTAAGAATGTTTTGTTTTTTTATTAGTATAAAAAATCTAAAAGTCAATTAACTAAAGCTGGATTCTCAACAATTTGGGTTTAAACCAAATTAAAAAATAAAAGAATAATAGAATAAATGGAAAAAAATAAAAAGATTTATTCAAACCTAAAAAGGTTTGGGCTTAGGCAAATTTATTTTCAAAAGTGCCTTTGAAAGGTTTTCATAAACTTAAAGATTCTTTTTTTTTTTTTCAAAACTGAGCTGATATTATTTGTTAAGACTTTAAAAACTCTACTTTTAGTATTACAATCAAAATAAACACCCTGGATATTTTCAAAACTACAAATCATAAATATTTCATAACTAAAAAAAAAAAGTGAAGATAAATTCTAACTTTTCATTTTAAATAATAAAAAACAGAAAAAATGTTAAAGTTTTGTCTTTTTTTCGTATTTTTTCTCTTTAAATCCAGTTTTTTGTAGTAAAAGGATACCCTATGGCTTTATTTATGGACACAAGCCTACTTGACTACCCTCTATAAATAGACAAATTATATAAAATTACTACTATAGTCAGACTGAAGGACAATACAGTCTGTAAAAGAAAACCTATTAATCATTAAAAAAAACACAATTGTTATAGCTGTAAAAAAAGGTCAGATATAAAAAAATTGTCCCATCCTCCTTCTGTTCCCACACAGCCACGGAAAGTCAGAAAACCAACAACTTTAGATGAGAAAAATAAAATAATGCAATTAAACCTATTCTGACTTTGACTGCATAACTTCCTTCTAACCACTGAGTTGTGTTCAGTGAAGCTGATTAAAGAGGAAAAGGATTTTTTTAAAAAAAAAAAAAAAGCATTTCTCAGAAGTCCACATGGTGTACTATATGAATAAACCCAGCCAGACAGTCTGGGAGGAGGCAGCTGGTGGTCGGACCAACCTTATTATGTCAGGTGTTACGCCTGGGGATGCGCTTGGAGGCAACAAGCGCCCACACATCGCCCCAATCATGAAGGTGCACGCATGGTTATTATAGCAGCAGCACACAGAGCGCAGTTTAAGACAAGAAAGGAAAATAATGAGTCGCTGTTATCTGTGTTTTTGCTCTAAAGGATATACCCATCAGAGAGCAGAGAAGCTACAAGGCATTTTGGCTTTCCTTTTTTGTTGCACTGATCAAACGCTCCCCTCCCAATTCACAAAGAGACCCCTCTTTTTCTGATCCGTCTACTTCATCTAAATGCAGCTGGAAAGCTTTATGCTAAGACCCAGGACACGCGCCGGTGAAACTGTCACACATGGACGTCCCTTCAAGGCGAACCATTAGGACAGAGTTAATTGAATTACACCACCGCTTCACACTTTGATGTCGTCTAATAACTTTACAAACGGCGCCGACGGTGGGAGCTTATCATATGGCGAGCGCTTCGAGTGAGGACTGCAGATCGCAGCGTTTCAGAGCAGCGGCAGCGAGCAGAAGGCCTCCTAACCGGGGCAGTCAGGGGAGCAGATCACCGGGCGGCTGCGGCGCTAACAAAGAGCTGCAGCACCCCCAACAGAGGGTGGAGGCGCACTGACAGCCAGCAAACACCCCGGCAGGAAAGTTCCTTTCAACATAAACGAGAGAAACTTTTGGTGGTTTTCTCTGTGTTCTTCATCCCCTTGTTTGTTATCAGAGGTGATGTAGGTCTGCAGATGCTCGGTGGGCGTTTGTAAACATGTGTGGGAGCACACGCGTGTGCGAGGTGGTCTCTCCCTCACTTGGGGAACCAATTCATGGGCCGACACAAAGTAAAAAAAAAAAAAAAACAAAAAAAGGTAGATTAAAACAAAACAAACTGATGAAAAGGGCAAAGTGTAAAAGAGAGGGAGAAAATAAATTGCCAGGGAAAGAAAAAAGGAGAACCGACCATTGCCATGGCAACTGCAGCATCCCTGCCATCCAGCCATAACGGCTCGATGTCAGATGGCAGCTCATGGTCTTTAAATCTATTTTAAAAGAGAAGGAGAAACAGATGCATGAGCTTTGTAAAGTCAGATACAAAGGCTGTTATTAGGTAAAGAAAGCCGAGGTAACAGAACATCTGCCGTAAATACGACCCGAAATGTTTACAAAGAGCGATTAAAAGCCAAATGCTTTTCTGTACCGTCAATATATGTAGAATGTAAACAAAATATACTTTAGGCTATAAAATTAATGGAAAAATGAGAAGCTTCTGGTACTGGAAACCTAAAACACACAGCTGGATGAAGAGAGGCTTAATCAGAAAAGAAGCCAAAAGGCCCATAGTAAGACACAGCTAAGGAAGGAAAATCTGTTAACAGCACAACTGTCAGCCATGCGCTCAACAAGCGTTTGTTTAGCAGCAGGCTACAAGCTGTGCAGGAAACGCAGAAAGCATGAGGAAGTAGATGCTCTGTCTGGTTAGAGAAAACTAGAACTGAACAGCTTGGCCCAGATGATCATCTTCTGCTGGGACAGGAAAGCTGGTCAGATTTCCTTCCATTTTTCTTACTTTGTTTAGCTCACTCAGATAAGATCCCAATACTGTACAGGCTTATTAAGGTGGGGAAAACCCAATAACTTAAAGTGTAAAATGTGGCGTGGTCCCATTTAGCACATGACCTGTTCAGATTCACTCAGCAGACACGCTCGCCACAGGATATCAGGAATAATTAGCAGAGATCAACCTGACATCAATCACTCTCCTCTCACACGCGCTCGGGTCGGCACCTTTTTCAATGACCTTACATGCTAAACAGACTGCTGTCACAACCTGTCGCAAGGCTGGATGCAGAGACAAGCGTGGTGGTGTCAGAAAAAAAAAGGAGAAGGGAAGGAAAACTGACAGGTGCTGATATGGATCTGAATGGCTGTGAGAGTGAAGGGCTCAGAGACGGTCCTCGGTCCAAAGAAACGTCGCCTGTGTGTGATTAATTACACCTTTCCGGGAAATGGATCATTCCAGCCGTAGACGTTTGAGATCAAGGACAGTCCCTGCTGAGGTCTGCTGATGTGTTTGGAGGAGTTGTAGTGAGCAGAGAGCAGCATTCAGAGATGCTTAAAGGCGACTGATAATCTGACATTCTGCATTCCATCAGAGCAAGCAGTGGTTGGGTTTACCTTCGTCATCTAAATATTACTGGGCCGTCAGCGGCTGGATTATCATTTTTTGGATTGTATAAAGTCTCTGACCTGATCTTTGGTCTCGCAGTGACCCAATTTCCCCAAAGGGATCATTAAAGTTTCATTCCATCTTATCTCATCTGCCCCATCCTTCTCCCTCCTAACCGGTCACATCGCAGCGCCACCCTCCTCCGATCCTTCACTTAATTATGTCCCCTGAATGAAGTTCATCTTTCATGCTGCCAGCAGCCCGGCTGCCTGGCTGGCCTGTTCTGGGCCATCTAATCATGGCACAGAGACAAACTAAAATTAGACAGTCAGCGTGTGAAGCCTGGCAGATCCTAATGAAGGCTGACGTCTCAAGACGGTCCGCTGATGTACAAGATGCACTCCACTTGAACCGGCCAGAGCTGCTGTTGACTAACGCTGAGGATTAGCAAACCTGTTTGTGTTGCTTGGAAGGTTTATTGAAGCCGAGGGCAGAGGAAGACCATCCAATCTGGAATACAAACTTAGCCTTTATATTTTCGGTTCTGAAAGGTTCTGCAATTAAACTTTAGATGTGGGAGGAGCATAAGCTGAGGACAAACTAGAGGGGTGGATACTAAATAAAAGATGTTTATTTCAAACGCACACCTATTATCTATTTGCCCAGTGCATCAAATCCCTGGAAAAGTTTTGAATCCGAGTGTTTCTTCAGGTTAAGATCAAAAGGAAAAACATGTGAATGTCCAGACTTTTCCAAACCCATTTTATAAATAATGTATTCGTTCCTCCATCCATCCATTCTTCTGCTCTTCCATTAGTCTTCTCCACACGATTATCTTATCAATGTAGAAAAAAAAAAAACTGGGAATCCTTCCTAACCAGAAATGCTCCACCCCTGCCTTTAAAGGTTGCTCCCTCAGTCTGCTGGTGGGGCAGGCGCGCATGCGTTTCTCAGGTATAAGCCCAAATAAGGCAACCAATGTGTTTAAAAACACAGTTTCTACATCTGTTAGGCCCATTAAAACCCAGAGTATCAGTCTGATTTCACCCTCATTTTGACAACTTGCCAACACACTAAAATACATTGGACATAGCCTTGGGTTAGGAAGCTTACATGTCAGTCAGTGATGGCGCAGGCCGATATGCTCATTTTTTATGAGCACATCGGCCTGCGCCATCACTTACAGCTCAACCACTTATTTCTATTACTTATTGGTCCATCAGCCCCCCATTAATCCACTCACTGGTCCAACTACTGATCAATTCAGCATGAACTAAAGGTAACATTTTTGTATTTATACTCAATCTGCTAGATGGCAGCTAATTAAAAACAAATAATCAAGCAAATTCAGAACTGCTACCATGAAAACAATAAAAGGAGACCAGTAAATCTTTTTTTTTTTTTTTTTTTTTGTAATTCCAGTTACAGCTTTTTAAGATCCTACATTAAATGCAACTAAAGTTCCTGCCTGCTCTTTATCAAACCAGATCACAATGGATTTAATCATCAGGGCAGATAAAAGCTCTAAATCTCTACTTATTGTTTAATATTCAATTTAATACACATTTGCATTATGTGGGGACATGAGCCCTGAGAACAAAGAAGTAAAAACAAGTAGGTTTATGACTCTGAACACTGACTTGTGGACTTGACCCAACTTAACAACGACACATTTTCCATCAGCAAACAGCCAGAGTTCACTAATGAACTGCAAAACAAAGTGGAGGAAGGTACAGCAGAGTGATGGAAACAGACAAATGTATGGCAGTCAAATATTCACCGCTACATCATTATAGACAAAAAAAACAGTGATAGTCATCCCTTATTGCTCCCGTACATTTTCAATGTCACTATCTGGTATTTTTCTTATTTATATCTCAAATTAAGCCATTTTTGGTCAGCAGGAAAAATACATGAATCCAAAAGTTCTTTATAAATTTACCACCGGTATTACAACAAAGGTAAAAACAGCAAACATCAGCGAGTAAAAGGAAGGAGACATTGATTGATGGATAGAGGACCAAACCTAAGACCAACAAAGTGATGGGCGCAACATTGGACCAATGGATGGCAGGAAAAACCCGGACAGAAGGGTGAACAATGAGATATGGATGGATGAAGAAACAAACAAACAGATAAAGGGATGGACAAACAAATGATCCCTTTGCCACACCACCAATCTTCTTACAGTACTAGAATATAGTATTGAGCAGTAAACTGATAATATGTTCAATTCAGGAAGAAAGAAAAAAGGTTTTCTAATTTTCCGATATCACGTTTCATTGGGTCATCAACTATCAATGATAGTAAAAATCCATCAGGGTGCTTTATGAATATTTCATTAGGAAAGTCTTCCAGAAAAGCTAATTATGAAGTCATTAAATCCAAAACGCCTGCCGAGGGAAAATGAACCACAGGACGAATGTAGCAAACGTGCACCTCACCTTTTTAGGTGCTGAGCTGTGCTTACATTTCACTTCAGACTATTAATCCCTAAATCTGGTTTTACGTTCTTTATATTTGCTTATCGCCTTTAAAAATTGATTCTCAATGAATGTTTTTGTTAAGAGAGAACAAATGCATCTTATGCTTATTAAAAACAGCTGCAGAAGTAACAAAAGTAACTGAATTACTGTATTAGGATAAAATGTAGACAGAAAAAAGAAAAATAAAGTCTACTGCTTGTTATATGTTATATATTTGTAGACAGGCACATGGCGTATTCTCCTAAAAAGTGTTGCAGTCTTTACTTCCAGTATGTTGGGCCAAGCAGTAAGCAAACAGAAGATTTGTTTATGCAAAACGGCAACCAATAGAGGAAGGCCATTAGTCCTCAATGCACCTGTCTGAGGTTCAACTCCTGACCATTATTACATGTTTTCCCTCTTCTCTCCGAACCAATTTCCTGTCTGAATACAGTGGAAGAAAAAAAAAAAAAAATCACTATTACAACAAAATCGTGATAAGAGCCTTACTACGTTTAGCTCTATGGCTCCCGGATGTCACCTTTAAAACCTTCTCAGAAAGGAACCTTAGCTTAAGAGTCAAAAAGTTAGTATTAACAATACGTCTAAAATTAAGTGCGGGAAAAAAAAATGCGCAAAAGGTAACAAATATGAACTTGCAGCCTAATGTTCATTCACACTGCAAGAGGGAGAGAGAGCAAGACTTCAAGCAGGTAACAGGAAGGCTGGGCTAAATGCAGCAAAGTGACCCCTTCTTATTCTTCAGTTCTTTCTATCTCCATCTGTCATGGAACATTGCAGATTTTTCAATTTAGAAAACTCGGCCGTGCCAGTATTAAGCTAAAAAAAAAACAAACAAACAAAAAAGCAAAAATACAGGTAAAATAAAAAATGGAATTTTATTGAGGGTCTTAGAATATAGTGTAGCAGTTAAAGAGAAAGGGGATTGGTCAAAGTTCTGCATCTACATGTCAGAGCTTTAAATATATAAAAACAATCATCCAGAAATTCCTAAAGTGAATCTTTATTGAGTTTTAGAAAACATCTTTTGACCAAAACTGTATAGTAACTCAACATAATGCTGCTTAATATCTGTTCTCATAATCATTTCAACACATAAACTCAAAATTTTGATCTTTTAAATTGAATCTGAATGATGAATCTAAACTAGTTGATCAACTTCTGACAACAAGTTCTTGCTCTAGTTGCCTAAAGTTTGCTTCAAAGGACAAGAAAAAGGTCCAGAGGTGTTTCCAGGCCACTAGGGTGGAAAAGTCTCTGGGGCTAGATAAACAATAAAGGTCTGTCGTTTGGTTAGAACAAAGGCCTGTCATTTGCTTTTGTTGTTGCTGGTGTTTCTAATCTGCATGTCCAGATGGCTGGATGACTCCCCCCCTGAACACACTACATCGTTAACAGCTCAGCACAGCTGGTAGACAAAGTGGGAATCAGAGGAGCGCAAGAAAATGAGGAAGTGAGAGAGCTTTAAAGGTAAAGAAAAGATGAAGCTACACAATTAGTGAGGAATAAAGGGATATTCAGAATGGCTGTGGTGACCAAAAGCCTTGTGACGCAGCCTCTTCCAGATGAGTAGAGGCTGCTGGCAGAGGATCGCTTACCCAGATCTGTGTTGGGCCCCGCAAGCAACTGTTTGAACTTATCCAGGCGGGACGCTTCCCTCTCTGTCATGGCTGGGGTGCCAGATGTGTTCTGGTCAGCCATGCGCGCCACTAATGGGATGACGGGCGGCCGGTGGGGCAGAGACCTCTGTCGGTGGAGGCCGGCTGCATCTGGGTGAAGAATGGAGACGAGATAAGGAGACAGGTTACGTAAACGAAGCCATTTTAAACAACACACACATCTGCCAGCTGCCCTTCATTATGAGAGGAACCAAAGTCTTGGCAACAGCTCTTGCAAAACTTTAATTATAACCCTCAAAGTTTTTTTTTTTTACATTACAGAGGGGAAAATAAGTATTTAGTCAGTCACCAATTGTGCAAGTTCTCCCACTTAAAAAGATGAGAGAGGCCTGCAATTTT
>JAUZNJ010080954.1:0-24020 GCA_034780135.1 Jordanella pulchra | reverse complement strand
TTTCACTTGATGAATTTCCTTCAGAAAATATTCCACTATATGTACTTAAACTTCATGGGTGCCAATAATGGTGAGCAAGACTGTATTTCCAGCCCAAAATACAAAACCTTTTGGAATTTTGACTCAAAGGCTTCAGCTTGGGTTTATCAGACAAGAACACATTCTTTCACAGGGATTTGGGAGAGCCTAGCCATGCCAAGATCTTCTCGCAAGAAGAAAACCATTCTGTCTTGCAACCCAAGACAAACCCACTCCTTTGTGCAAAGTCCAGACATATGGACAAAACAGGAAACTGATTGTTTTTCCCATATAGAACAGAACCAGTGCTTGCAGCAGCTCCTACAGTACTAGTGCTCCACTCTCAGCCTTTCTGATCAGTCTATGTCTTACATATCCATAGCTTTTAAAGAGACCTAAATATTTGGTAATATATTTGTTGTTCTATATCCTCGTTTGATTTAGTTTTATGAACTTTTCTAAACCAAATTATACTGAAAAAAAGACAAATGTCAACTTAACAAGAACAAAAATTATCTTGTATGACAGCAAATGGCAATAAATAAAGCTGTCTAAAGAAAGGGGTGCAAAACTGTCTACAAAAATATCCCAGTCTTTAGCTACTTTAGTTAATAGAGTTAATAAAAATCTTTGTGGGACAGCTCAACTTTATCCCAAATAAATTAGATTCACCACAACTAATGGCAGGTTTGACCTTAAGAGGACTGAAAACTTGGCAAGAAATTAAAAGGTTCTTAATCAGAGTATCTGTCTAAGGGTTTACACACATGTGCAACTGGGCTGTTGCTCATTTTTTTATATATATTTATATAATATTTATATAATATATATATATTTATTTTATGTCAGATAAAGTATATCCTGTTTAATAAAAGCATTTCATTTTAAAGGTGGGAATGTTTTATAATGAGTGAACTGTTATGAAATCACAATATCTCTTGGGATTCAGGTTTCTAAGAAATGACTGGACAATGAATTTAAACTGACAAGGTTTTAAAAACACTTTCCAATTCAATGATTTTCAGTGAAATGAGAATGTTAGATACAAGAACTGCATTCAGAGTAAAGGAAATTGGGTATTTTATCATGAACTACTACAGAAAGCTGTATCTGACTGCAGCTGTAACAGAGTGTTTTACATTTAACAGGATTCTTAAAGAAAAAAAAAAAAGACATGAGCAGTCCCCGTTGAACAGCAGGGATTCTGTGCCGCAGTATAAGTAGCGAGGCACATGTCAGCGGCACCAGCTGAAACCCAGAGGAAACACTTCAGCCTGCTGCTGGAGATTTCACTGCGGTCCCATCTCCCTGTGGAATAATCTTTCTGTTCCCTCGCAGAAAGAGCTAGTGTGGAGCACAGGCTGGTCTGCATTGCATAAAACATTGTAAAACTGTTGAGAGAAATGTAAGAAGTTTATTCTGAAAGATACAAATCCATAAATTAAAGAACGATTCCAGGTGCTGGTGTAGAGATAGTTTAAAATGATTAGAATTTCTTTAGAAGGAACAAACCATTATTCTGTAAAACATTTGGAAACATGCTGGTTGTCTAGAAAACAGAAGCCCTGGTGATCAGTTGTTTAGCATAAGAAGCAGAGAAAACCGCAGTCTTTTTAGGTGGGTGTTAGCTGTTTCAGCAACAACATTGACCTGTGTTATCTCCATCCCCACTGGAGAAACAAACCTTCTAGACACAAAATTGCTGCTGAGTCTAGGCTTTGTGGCACATTTTCTCCTCTTAGGGTCTTTGCACATTGAGACAATGTATGCTGTTTTTTTTTAGCATAATTTGCTGGGATCAGACTCATCTCAATAATGAATGCAATTACAGGTTCCCCTTTATGCCTGACATCCTGATCGGCCCATTACTGTAAGAGCCAAGCTGTTTTGTGCTCCTGTCAAGAGGCTCCATATGTTCTGACTGTCACAACATGAGAAGTACTACTGTTAAATCAGATCAACCAGTACACTCAAATAATCAGCTTTTAGTAGCAAAAAACGTTATATATTTGCTTAGTAATTTTGTGAAGCTTTTCTCTGAACTTGTATAAACATGCATGGATTCCTGTAAAGGGGTTCCTACCTGTTGATTTTTTTTTCTTAGCTACAAACGTCACTGAACTGTCTCAGAATATTTGGTTTATATTACCACTGATACAGCTTTGCTCTACTAGAATAATATAATAAGAAACTATCCTGTCCTGTATTGGACTGAGAGTGACTCACTTTGTTGAATCCAGATTAAATTAAACATAATAGTAGGAAAGCCAACTTGTCTGTTAATTTAGGGGGAGTGTATGTATAAAAAAAAATCTTTTTATTAATGTTCAGTTTATGTTAGTAAATGCAAGCTTGTTGTCTAGATGTGTGCCTTTGTAGCCTTGTGGTTCCACATCCTTTGTCCTTTATATGTCCATTCTGTTTCAGACCGCATCTGTGAGTCCCTGAAAAACAAAGACTACAGCATCAGCGTTAGCACAGTCGAGTTCTGCTCCAAGTTTCTTGAAGCCCGAAGAGACCACGCATGAGAGATCCAACCAGAGCCAGACGGACGACAACGGCACAGAAAATTGTTCTGTAATATTATAGTGAAACACTTAGAGTCAGTCTATCTACAGTGACAGTTGGAGTTGTCACCGAGAAGGTGGAACCATTCTCATTAATTAATATAAGAACTTAATTGCTCTGTCTGTTGGCCATGAATGGAAAGGAGCAAGTACAGAGGTTATGGAGTCTGAAGAGTTAGTCTAGCGAGAACTCCCTTAATCCAAAACGTCTAAGAGCAGCAAAGGACAGATGAACCAGGCTCGGAAAGGCCATAGCAGTCCCAGTCAGCCAGACAAAAAGAGTCACCCAAGAGTAGCCATACACAGAGGTTGGTTGCCAGGGAGATAAAGAGCAAGATGCAGGGCCCTGAAGACCAAACCTGGGAACAGACCTCCCTGGTGCCAACCAAGACCCCCCTGCACTAGGCAGGGGAGACTCTCCGTAGCCCCCAACAGGCTGGGCTATGGAGAGTGATCTGAAATGTTCTAATCTTTGTGCAGAATTTCAATCTGATTAAGTTTAGACATTGACTGGATCAATATATGAATGTACCTTAAATAAAGGGTTTTGTATGAACTGTGGACTAGCTACCACTCAGAGGCAATAGAGCATATGACAGTAAATTGTCAGGCTAACTCTTTGCCATGGAAACTCACCACCACGTTCATCACCATTGTTTAATGCTAATATAGTATCCATACATAATATAAACATACTTAGGATTCCAATACAGCCCTTAATTTGTAGTTGTAATATAAGAAAAAGTTTAGGGCATATAAAGAATTTTCCAAGGCTTTCAAATTACAGCCAGCCAGTTGCACAGCTAAACTGTATCTCTATAAAAGTCTTTAGTGATGCTAAAAATTTTTAAATTAACACATTTTGAATGTTTTATTCTGATTTATAACATTTTAAGTTTCTCATGAGAAATCAAAATTGGTTGGCTAGATTATACAACAAAGTATTTCACATTCTTGAGTAAATATTGAAAAACTATGTTCATTACGTGTTTTATGGCTGATATAATTCGTATGTAACATTTATCTGCTGCAGATTAATCAAAAATGTAAACTGTAAAATAAAGGGAAATTTATTTATTTTTCTCAACCTGACGTTAATAATATCCCACTAATAAGCTCATTATTCTGCATGTTTTAGCTTTGTTCAATCCACCCAAAAGCCCAAGTATCCAAATGAGTTTCATGGCTTTATAGAGCTTATGCACAGGCTTAGTCTGGGCAGTAATTTCCTGAAATCTGCATTGCTGTCTGAGAAAACTCCAGAAGCACCATGTGGGAATTGTAATGCAATAATCTTCTGTCATCAGAGCTATTATAACCAAGAATGACTGAAAAATAATTCCCATCTACTCTTGTCCTCAGCTATTTTCTCTCATTCATACAATATCAAAGTAAGCACCAAGAAGAGGAAGACATAAATAAAAAGTCAATATCTGTATCATTATCATTTAATGTAACTCCTTCTCATCTCATATAGGTTTCATTTTCCGTTACATAAATATAAAAGTACAATCATCTGTATAAATGTGCAACTTGCAAACTGAATTCATTTGCATACATTAACTGGATGTTACAGCATGAAGCAAGCAACATGAGACACACACTGAGGTATGGAGTGGTGTAGATATGAGTACAGTCACAAGTTAAAATAACTAGATTAGAGTTATGATGGAGCTTCTAAATCAAGAATGTGGCTCCAAATCATCTGCCTTCATTAAAAAAGGAAAGGCACAAATGTCCTTCAGATTTGGAAATCAAAATCAGAATGAAAGCCAGCAACTTTCAAAGTCTTGAGCAGCCAAACACAGTGAATAATAAATCCTTTTTTTGCAAAGTCACCCAGGTGTTACCCAGCCCTCTGATATGACTTCCAGCCAATTTAATGTCAATATAATTCGATCACAACAGAGGCTGATTTAAAAGTCATAATCCTTAAGAAGTTAGCAGCTTCTTCCTTCTCAGAAATCCGAGAGAGCAAATTGTTACGCATCACACTGTGACTGTGGAGAAATATGGTAAATAAAAGATAATTATACCACTGCTCCATCAACTGCATCAACAAATTACACAAAACAGTATTTTCAGCCTTTTTTTTTCACGTCAGGCAAATAGTTTCATTATCATGCTTGCCATGGAAGCATGACATTTTAATGAAGAATTGCTGCCTACGGAGCCGTGTGAATACAGTGCAATATGTGTTTACAGGAAATAAACAGTGTCGGAGATAATTTCCGACACTTAAAGCTTGAATTAACTCTGAGGACTCCGCTTTAGCTCAGGCAGCGCTGTTATCCAAGCCTGCTTTGTCTTTTGAACTTTGCATCATCTTACTTTAATTACAGGGTTTGGTGCAGACATTAATCAAATAATTAAAAAGCAAAAATATTGATATCCAAATTCAGAGGCATATCAGTTGCTACCAAACACAAATAACTATTAAGACCTCCTGTTTTCTCTTATAGAAGATTTAGAGAACAGCAGGGTCATTAAAACCATTGCGATAAATGGAAATCAATTTTGCAAACTGCAAAAGGATGGTGAGGTTCTGCTTGTTATAAAAAAAAAAAAAGAATGCGTTTGTTATGATTAATGACTTCTCTAAGGCAATTGATTTAAAGCCACACATTCATAAAAGGTGACCATATGTTACTCTTGATATAACAACCATAACATCAGTCAGAAGTTTACATACAGTCATCGGTTCAAGCCTTTAATGATTCATTTGGATTCTTTCATTGGTGGAGTTGCTGCACAGCATAAAACTTTAAAGTTTTTTAAAACAATAATTAGTCAACCAAGTTTTGATTGACTGCATATTGTCCTTAATCCACATAGACTTTGAATAATAACTGCAGGCTATTATTCTGTATATAACATACATCCCCACTAGCACTTTGATAAATGAGCTGTAACAATGTTTGAAATGGAAGACCATGGAGAAATGGTGTCGCTGTCCATACTGAAGCCAACTTAACAAAGAAATGGGCTATGATCATTAGCACCAAGAAAGAAACAGCTGCTTCAAAATCAGAGCAAAGTGTGCTGCTAACCTCATAGATGAGGCAAACGAAAAAGTGTCATGGTCAAATAAGACAAAAATTGAGCAGTTTGTCCACAGCGGTAAGACAAATATTTTGAGGACTAAAGCTGAGGTTTTCAGGTTCAAGAGAACTGTAATAAATTTCAAGCACAGAGATGGCAGCATTAAGCTGATGGACATATAGACCAATAATCAGGTCAAATATTCAGTCAGAATTATGCTGGGGGGGATGTATGTATCTACAAATATTTATGCTGTGTGGATTATAAAAACCAACAACACATCCAAACTTATTAGGGAACATTTGTTTTAACAGTCCATAGCATAAAGGAATACTACGTTTAAATTATTAAAAGTCCCAAATTACCATTGCACTTATACAATGATGAGTATGATCAATTAAAATTTCTGAATGACTATTTATATGCTAAAAAGCTTGACATGTTCCAGTTTCAAGGAAGATACAGATTTAAAAATTTTCTTTTTTTTTTAAATATCATCTTCAGGAGAACAGTGGCTTACATTCAAAAAAGAATCCAAAATTCTGTTTCTTTTTAGTTCTGTGTGGTATTACTAGGCAAGTATGAATGAAAAGGGAAGTGATCCTTTTAGAGATTAAGTTTAAAAATATTAGCAGCTGATTATATAGATATGGAAAAAATTGTGAAACCTCCACCACTTAACCTTAGGTTACAGAATACAGCTGATAGTTCACATACATCATTATTATTTAATATTGATTATTTTAAAGAGTTGCCAAATATCTGACCCCTTTTAACCCTCTGAGGTTGATGGCAGGGAAACCATCTCTGAATTCAATGTGGATTTGGTTCAGCAAGCTTTGCTAAAACATATGAACTGTAACATCATAGCTGTTTGGAGAGCAAAGGATTAGCTTTGCTGTTGCTGCTAAAAGTTTTAACACATCTCCATATCTTTTGTCAGGGAAGGAAACATATTTTTGGGGGAAATATGAAATATAAATATATTCCCGTCCAAAACATGATTTATGCAGAAACAAATCCAACCCTTTGAAAAATGTTGCTCTCCTTTTTTCCATATTCATGTTTATGCAGGATGGATAAATTCTGGTTCTTTCATCCCATTTTCTGCTGATTGACTGTAAAACAGACAAGTTGAAGACTTTTTCAGTGATCCACAAGTAAATATTTGAACTATATGTAGAAAAATAGATTTGAAACAATACTCTGTTTTATATACAGCTATGGCTTTACCATAATGACATGCAGGAAAAACTAAGACAGGCCTGAAAGTTGAACTACCTGAGTCATTTTCTCTATTCCTCTTGGTGAGACTATAGGGAGGAAAGGAAATTATTCAGATCTATGCGCTAAAACTCAGAGCTTCATTCAGTTCACACTCTATGGTAAATGGTCTTTTAAAGACATTCCAGTTCTTTACATATATACATTTATGACATGTCTGTTATTCACAGTGTATGAGCAGGATCAGACAGATCTGCAAGATAAAGGACGCAGGAGGGGGTTTGCTGCAGTGAAGGCAAAATGAAGGGAGGAATGATGGGGAACACAGAAAAAAGAAAAACAGAAAGTGCACTGAGGGACATTAGATGTTGAAGATAGATGAAGGCTGTGGGTGAACCAGTGGCCGTAAATTTGCATTGCATATGAGTCTGGATCTGAAAAGGGTCGATTAACATCCCCACAACTTCCAGCTGCTGTTCCCACTGCAGCGCTTCTTCCATCACTGTCACCAGGACAGTGTAGCTGAATGTTTCCTCTTCTGTTAAGCTGATGTTTCCGAATATCAAACATTGCATGGCTCCATAACTCTTAACATAAATAGCTTCTAGACTATCTGACTGTAGAGGACTCAATCTGATCCACCACAATGTTTACACTGAAACTGAGTGTAAAACATCCCTGTATGTCAGATTCAAAACAACAGATCGGTTTGTGATAGAAAAGATTTAAGGTGGTTTTCCCCTGAAGCAAACCTTTGTAAATGTAAAATAAAACTGAATTTCTTAAGGTAGCTATAAGAAAGTGTCAGAATGTCAATATGGTTTGAAGAGTGAGGGAATTAAAGGTTTGCTTGGAGAATAAAAACACAAATATGCCTCTCAGTAGAAGGCAAGTATTGATCCTTCTTTGGGGACTGTACTGCAGAGAATCTTTTTTTAGAGGAATGCTGAGTGTCCAAACTAAGCATCACAAAAAATCTGAAGATCAGAGGACATAAACCAGCAAGAAGGGAGGAAAGAAAATGATGTCTTGCAAAAGTGACATTTTTGCTGGAGTGGCTACTCTGCATAAACTACATCTCTACTTCTAAGTCTGCTGGATCTCTTACAAACACAGATTTAGATTTTTTCAGTCCTATATAGAGTTATTAGAGAATTTTTTCCTCCTTCAAACTCTGTTTGGCATCACTTTTTATTTGCATTACAAACTTTCTCTGCTGTCTCCTTTGAATCTACTCTAACCTTATTGGCTTTGAATACTTCAGGAGCTTTAATTTTCTGGTAGCTAAGACCAATAGAACTGATCCTTCACAGTAAACATTTAATAGGGTTAAAAAAAACACATACACAAAAAAAAGTAAACAAAGACTTTAGCTTTCTTGTTAAAAACGGTTCATCAATCATCTAAAGAGCTTCCTTAGTTCAAAGCTAGTAAGGAACGTCTGAGACTTTTAGGCTTGTTTTGGATTTAAATCCCATGCAGCTCAAACTCCCCTTAGAGCGGGGTTAGTGCCCACCCTGAACAGCACCAACAGTGGCTGTCAGGTGCTAGGTTTGAATCAAGCTTAATGCTTGTTTCATTTTTCTTTGTTGACATAAGTGGCCTCTCTCACTCTCCCCTCTGTCCTCTCTGCAAAAATTATTGGCATTTTGACCCCCAAAAGAGAATCTTTTATCTTGGAGAGCCTTATTAGTTTCTCTGGTAAAGTTTTCTAAATATTCCTCACTGGACTGATCTACAGACACTGTGGTGCTGCAGTGTGTTACTACAACTTGATCAATCAAAGTGACTTATTATAAGCGGCAGATTTTAAGTGCAGGCTCAACTAGGGAGCTGAGATAGTGACATACGAGGTGCTGATTGGCTGAGGAGCCATAATGTGGGCGGGTGTTCAGCATGCTTTGAATACAGGTTGAGAGGAGAGACGATGGCGCAGAGCCAATGTTTTAATAACAGCGTCCCTAAAATAAAAGTGTTCGCTAGAATCAAAAGCTAAACGTTCCTGTGATTTGATCGTGTCAGAAAAAAGACTCTAATCTAAAGAAGCCCCTCACATCGTCTCAACACTGACTGACAGCTGGTTACCCACATGTTGCTCTTTGCTTTCTGTCTTATAATGAAATTATTTGCATGGTTTACTGCTTTTTCACATAGAAATGCTGGTATTCTGCAGTCCTACTAGTTAGTTTTCTCCAATAGAGTGACCCCTGTTTAATTCTATAGAAAAATAAACAACCAGTCACATCTACATGATTCTATTGTAACTCACTTGTCCAACCACTTGCACCAAAATGGTGAGAATTAGTATACAATGATTTAAGAAATTAAATCTTTTTAATTAAGTATTTGATTAAATGAATGATATCAAATTTCAAAATTGAACTTCCAATTGTATTTAAAGTTCCATTAACAAGATTTTTTTAAAAGGAAATGCATAGTTATTTTGACTAGTATTTAGTTACATTAATTGTGCAGTTACTAACTAACTCAAGTAGTATCTGTAACTAGTAACTTTTTTAAGGGACATTCTCAACAGTGACATGGAGTGACATATTTTGCAGGTTTTGCAGGTAATCAAACATTCCCTTAGGTCCTTGCTGTCTATATAAATGGGTTTCTAGCAAACAGAATTTCTAACTGCTTTCTCCCTTTTATTTGATTTAGGGGTATCAGAGGGGGCTAAGCATAACTGGGGAAACATCAGCTCTGTCTTTTAAAATCTTTTCAGCTTACAGGAGTGCACTACTGTGTTATATCACATTAAATACCAATAAAATACATTGACATTTGTGGTGTGTAATAGCCACAGTCTAGAAAAGGAATGAATACATGTGCGAGACACTTGATCCTTTTGAAATCAGAAAATGATTTATGAAAACCTTTGCACCCCGGTCAAAATGACCGCCTCATACATCTTTAACCTACCTTAAAAAATGTTTTTCTTCTTTTTGAAGATTCTTTTATATATAATGCAGCTAATCACTAACTGAAAAAAAATTAAAACTCTTTCTTTTCCTCACAGTGAGCTGTTTAGCTTGAAACATAAGGCAGGGAAAAAGAAATATATGTTTGATGCCATCTTCTACCCTTCAAGTCAGCGTCTGGCCACTCAAACATGTGCGTATAGCTGATAAGAAGGCCAGTTCCTCTCTCACAAGAAACAGATTTTCATTCTTCATCTTTTTCCCTTTTTCCATTTGCAGAGAGAGGAAATCTCTCTTTGTAGCTTGTTGGTGTAGCACTGGAAAGCTGTCCTATGCTACAACCCTCTTTAAATCAGCTACATCGAAGCCATGTGGTGAAGGTCTACTTTTCACTGTCGGCCCCCAAGAAAAGAAATGAATCATCAACAAAGGGAAAGACAAGGGTAAAAGAAAAGAAAGGTTGAAAAATGGTGCAAAATATACAAGAAATATAATGCATAGATCAGTATGTGCTATATCAGTCAGCAGTTATATATGTATATTTTTTTTGTCAGCATCCAGTATGTACGTTCAAATGAATTGGCAACATTCCAAGAAAGCAAAAACTGTGCAGTTTGCTTCACTTGGCTCTTTTACAGGACAATGATTCAGCCATAAAAAGTCTGATGAACTGACTGGGTGCACCAACTGGTTTCAGCCAAGAGCTGATATTTGAAAAGCTCATTCTTTTTGGGCTTTAGGTTGAGAGTGTTGTCACCATGCTTAAGAAGGAGCTCTATCATTCTCTGTCCATGCCGTCATCCTTAGAGGAGGTTTTTAATTCCAGTCAGGAGTATAAAAATGATATATGTCATGCATAACAAGTTACCATTTCAATAGAACATCAGGGTTCTTCTGTAAAGTTTGAGAGATGCTTGAATGCTTTGTTTTCCTCTCCCCGCGTTCTACCTGGAGTTACTTGTCTCTGCAAGTCTGTTGTTCATGATACCAAGGGCCCCGACCCCCCCAGAGAAGCCATTATGGCGAGAGCTGCCACAGACCGTCCTGGGATATCCGTTGGCAGACTCTGATAGCTGCTTCTGCATGATTGCCAGGGACACCTTGTTAGAAGCCGCCAGGTCCTTCATGGAGATCATTTCCCCTGATAGCCTCCGTCCCTCAGTGTCACTATCGCACGGACCGTCTGAGTCCTGCTGATGACTGAAGCGACTCTGACGACCCCTGGAGCCTGGGCGGATGGCGTTTCGTCTGCCCAGGAGGGCATTGGCCTTACTGCAACGCTGGCAAAACAAACAGCTCATTTTCTCCAGGATCCAGTTGAGCACTTGCTTGATAACAATGGAAATTACATTGAAGAGTGAGTAGATGCAGCAGACGCCCATTAGCATTAGGAAGAAGTTAGCCACCCTGTAGAGGCTTTGGTATTGGTAAGCAGCGCTTTGGCTGCTGACAAAATCGCCAAAGCCAATGGTACTGAAGGTGACGAAGCAGAAGTAGAGAGAATCTAAATAGGCCCAGCCCTCCACGGGGCTGTACATAGCCGAAGCACAGCAGGAGATGGTAATGGCTGACAGTCCCAGAATCAGCATCACGTGGTACACGGACGGCTTCCAACCTGGGAGAGAGTAGGCTGAGAAGTCATGTCGGATTCCTGGTGGAAGGAGACCGCTGTTCCTGATTCTTCTTTCTCTCACAGCCTTCATTACCACAGCTAGGAGTGTTATGATGCGCTCCAGGAAGAGATTAAAGAAGAGGATAGTGGCAGCGCAGCCCAGAAGCCCATAAAATATCAGGAACACCTTCCCTGCAATTGTCACAGGCGTTGTCATCCCAAACCCTGCAGGGACATAAAGACATTGCACAGTTAGTCTCAAAGCTGAGACTCAACTATATGAGGATGGCAGAGGTTATAAATAGGCTGAGTTTTAAAAGAGATTCCTTACATTGAGTAATAAGGGAGCATTTATAAAGAAATGTGTGAGCTTTATATGGAAACATAGAACTTTGAGGGTATAGCAGGATTCTTAAGGTCCTAAAATACTATTTTCAATAAGTCATAATATCATCAAAGTTAGTTTTTCTAAGCATTTTACAGTGAGAGTAATAATTTATGTACCTTGATAGAAATTGTTTTTTTTTCTTATTCTGGATAATTATGGGACAGAGCTGCTGAAAATACCCAAATCTGTTACTCAGAAATTTGGAATAATAAATACGTTCAATGAAAAAGGGTCTTTAATACAGACATGTAATGTTAAAGGCATGCTACAACCTAAACAGTTATGAGGAAGATTTGGTAGTTGTCAAACAGTTACTGATACCCACTACAAGAAGCATAACCACAGCAAGTAAGGCTACAGCGGGCGTCTGGAATGCTCAGTTCTGCGTCATATTTTTTGAGAAAGTCGAGCAGATAGATAACGTCTGTTGGATAAAAATGCACAACAAGCAGGGAAAACTTGACAAGTATGACAAGTATGAAACCAAAGCTTTTCAAGAGATTAGGGGAGATTCGCATAGCATTGAGTAATGCTAAAGTTAGGGTTTTAAGAATGGACTTTTTAACCACAGACAACACTAAAAGAATATCTAACCTGGGCTAAGGAGAAAAAACTGACTCTCATTGATCTGTTGGTTCAGACAAAAGCAAATTTACCTTTAATTTAAAAATGAAGGTTCCAGAGTCAGAATGAAGAGAGAGATAAATAAAATCCAACTTGTTGGAGGTACAATGTAACATTTCTGCTGACAGTTATGATATGGATAGTTGTGTCATCTGTTGGTCCAAATTTTTTTATTCAGTTTCAAGTGCAGACAGATGGGAGAATAATTTGAGGCCATTTCATAATTTACTCTGATGATACGAGTTTTGGAGAAAAAGTTTTTTTTTTTCTGTAGGATTTTGCTCCCGTCTACACTGTTAAAAACACAAATACATGATTATATTCCATAATACCACTGTTTCTTGATTTGCCTTAAATAAACTCCACAGAAAATGGGAAGTAGTGAATTTTTTGCTTTTATGTAATGTTGTCAATTTTTGAGAAACAGTTTTTTTTAGTTTCAGTAGCTCTAAAAAATATTTAGAATAAAAATATATACAGAATATTAAAAGTGAATGAACAAATGAATAAAAAAAATAAAATGTATGACTATTGTAAAATCGTAATCATTTCATAACATCATTGAAATAATTGAAATAATTATTCTAGCTGAAATCGGAAAAAAATATGAATTGATGTTTGACAAAGTCAAAGCAGATGAAATGTTTAATAAGGTTTTAAAAAGTCGTAACCAGTAGAGTATCTCAAAAGGTTTATCTGGATTTCTGTCTAGATGATTAAAGCAGGGCTATTTCAAAGAAGACCCTCATATTTAGTTTAATGGAAAGCTTTACCGACATACTTCACATCTTTTTGTTGTCTTTGGTGCATTTCAGCAACATATTTTCATTTTTGGTCCCTTTTTTATATGAATGAACTTACCCATTAGAAGTAATGAGCACAGATATTGTGATGGGAATATTGTATGTTACTGTAGACAAAACCCATTTAAACCTTGTTGTTGGTAAGAAATCAATAAATGAATCTGCTGCTATTTGTAAGTGGAAAAGAAATGAAGTTTGAAAGGGAACGAAAACCGTCCCCAGCTTTAAATTTCTTCATTTTGGCTTGATACACATAGATGCCATAATTAAGCGGAATGACAATTAATCTGAAATGGATTGAAGGGAGTTGAAATTTTAAATTTTTGTTCATTGATGTTGTGGAATTTATCCTGAAAGGTGATGTATAATTGGTAAAAAAAGAAGGGTCCCACAACAAAGCCTTGGGATACTTCACATAGGAGCAGTAAACTTCCACCCGATCTTTATACAGATGCCAAGGCTTCAAACAGAAGATTCATTGTCTGTTTAAAGAAAAGTGATGCTTTTCTTGAATAATTGTATATATGCAATATGCTGCATAAACAGAGACCAGGAGAGGCAAACATGACCTCATTTTATTTGGGAATCTGCTTTTACCTCCCCAGAGGTAATTTTTGTCAGTATCTTCTGAGCAGCTCACTCGGTGTTCCAGCTCAGGAAGCGGGCTTCGAAGGAATAGCAGATATCTCCACTTTTTACTAACAATTACTGTTAGTCTCCTGGCATGTCTGGTTTAATGTGATGCTAAGCTAAGAGTGAGAAGGTCAAGCATTATCTCTACTTTGTAACTGTCACAATATAGACTATTAAACCCAAAACCAAACCAAAAACAGTTAATTTTTCTCCATAAAAATTATAAAAAGAATACAATTTTATAGGAATTCATTAATAAAAGAAAATGCTACTGATTATAAAAATGCTTCAAGGTCCAAATATTACCTTGGATCCATATGAAGGATTCACAGATTTATTGCATGAAAGATATTACAATAAATTACCTTAATGTACAACTTCCTCCACTGTTATTAACATTCTTTATAAAGTAATGTAAAAAGTCTTAGAAAAATGTATCTTTTTTTATCTCCAAAGAGTTTATCTAATACTTGTTCCTTAATTATATCCATAGTTTACTGCATCTTCATTTATACTTTTCCAAAATGCTTAAGTTCAAGATTGCTGTCTTTACTTTGCTACGCACACTTCTCAGCACATCTTATGTACAAACACAGACACAAACCTTCAAAGCATTATGCCATATATCAACAAAACAGCAGATGCTGTATTTGTCAACAAATAAAATCGTGCTCAAATATCAACAAGTTCAGTTTTAGGCCAAGGTTTATAGATTTTTCCATTGTCGTTTCAGTCTCCTCAGAGCATTAGGCCAGATCGTTTTCCTATCTTTCTCCTCCAACCGCCCCTGTCCTGTAATAAATGGCATCAATAGTATGACAATACTTTCTTTATGATGGCCAAAATGGCTTTTTTGACCTTATCTGTGGCCGTGAAAACCACTCTCAAGAGTGTCTTCTGTTGACATGCTAGCTCATTTAGATCAATTCTGATTGATACAGATTGTTTTATAGACAAGAGGGAACACAGCCCCACCGTGTTCATTGCCAGCGGGAACAAAAACCAAACAAAGTCTTCTGTATGTTGTCGACATTGAATTATCTGCCTTTATGATAGTGACAAAGTTCACCAGCAGACATCAAGAAAACACTAGGGTGCAGACAGGTGAAGGGTTCCGATTACCTAAATTGAGCCCTTCAGTAAAATCCTACTTTAGTGTTTCATAGTTAATTAATTAGCAGCCAAAGACTCTTTAACCTGCCTGAATCAGTGGGAAAACAGATTACATCTTCTCTGGGCTCGCCGAGACAGCCTTCCGCACCATCTCTCATTACCAAGTAAATTACCTAAGAGAGGAAAAGGCACCAGGCATCGATTCAGTGTAGCATTTCAGAGTCATTACTCCAGACCAGTGTGTCAAGACATATCAGAGGACAGCAACCAATAATAGGAAGCAAAAGCCTTAGCAGGTAAACACAGTCTTATTTGTTTACAAAGACTTCTTTATTTGTACAATAAAGCACTTAAATGAAGGCTACAAGTGAAGCCAGCGGGCGAAAGATGAAGGTGCTGACCTCGGCAATCGAGTTGAAAAGAGTTATTTCATCCAGCAGAACTTGATAAGGCAGAAAATTATATGTGTGCTAATCCGATTCAGTCCGAGCTCTGGGAGAATATTTATTCATTAACATTAAATAAAGTATTCTCAACTCAACATGGAAAATTATGCTATGCTTCAGTGGCTGCACACATAATTACACACTAGAGATTCAAAAAGGAGGAGAGTTATCTAGATGGTGCCATTTGTAACCATTAATTATAATATGACAGTTTTTAGCAAAGGTCGACACTAACGTTTTATCAGACTGGAGGTGGAAATTGAAGGAAGGAGAAAAACACATTGTTATTTTATGTCCCTTCGAGCAACAGCAGTTTATAAACACATTTAACCTCTTTTCTCCAGGTCACTAAAATGTCCTGGTGGAATGATAGGTTTACTGAGAGGAGTTTCTCAGTCCTGCAGGTTGCGATTGTGAAATCTTCAATTATAAAAAGCCCAGAGCATGCAAGATCTCGCTCATCAACTTTATCTCCTATGGCAGTGATAATCTTCACTCAGTTACATATATTAAAGAAGTAAAAATATATATAATGTTTATTGAGCTAAATAATTTTCTACTCATGGAATTGATTTTTTTTTTTTCAGTCCATAATGAACCTACAGCTTTAGCTCTTATTGCACATGTACAGAAAAATGGGTTCATACATTCTAATAATAAATTAATGTTCTGAACAACAATATGGGCTTTTAAACTCGAAATTAAATAAAACATTTCAACTGTTTGCCTAAATAAATCAAAAAGTCAATTTTTTGAGATCACAGTAATATGTTTTAAAGTTCAGTAAAGTAAAGAGACAAAATATACAATAAAAAAAGAGACATAAAATCTGACCTTTGCTTAAAGAGGAATTTTGAAGGTAATGAATAATGATTCTCTGAATAATGTTCAGAGAAGGATTTGCTTAATAGAAGCTTAAGTTTCTTAAAGTTCCATCAGCGTCTCTCTTTGAATGACGAAGAATTTTTCAGCACAGTTCTGAATACATGATTTGAATCAATGAGATAATAATGAGTGAAAGAAGGAGTAGCTCTAAGTGATCTACCTCAATCTGCAACTTTGGCCACATCTGACCTACCACAGTAAAACCTCCATGAAAAGGTTTTACCCACCACTTTCATCCTGGCAGAAGTCTGATTCTATCAGAGGCTTCTACCAGATAAAATTGAGTTTTCCTTCCTAGTCTTGCTACATACATGCTCGGTATGATTTATTTTAATTTCATCTAATGGATATCATTCTATGGAAAGGTCAGTAGATCAATCTTTGTAGATTGTGAGACTTTGATTAATGAGCATTAAAATACTAGATACAAAGTTTTAATTTCATTATCAACATCTAAAAAAAAAACTACAAGTCTGATCTGTTGAGTAATTTCTATTTTTTGGAGAGTCTAAACATTAAAAGAATATTTACAGGACAGCCTTACATGTTTCAAAAATATTCCAGAAAATGTTTTAATCCAAAGTCTCAGGTGATGAAAAGAATCGATACTGGATTGAGTGGACTGAGCGTTTAGGATTGATTTCATCGCCAGTGGTCAAGTTTACATCACCTGTGCTCAACAGATATTATATAACACAAATAAGCTGTTCTCACTGCACTTCAGTAGCAAATCATAATGCAACCTAATGTCTCGTGTTAAAGCGAGGACCTGAACAGCTCACTAAAAAATCAGTGGTTTTATGTTAATAACGATACTGACTGTTCTGTATTCATTTGATGCACTTAGTTAACCACTCAAGTCTAAATAGCGATCAATTGGTAAATTTGAAACATATGAGAGTGTGTAGGAGGAGAACTGCTCAAACTGAAGTATAAAAATGCTGCTGTTATTGTTCTGGTCAGAGGTTTGCATGTGCTTTTGATTATGCATTTCAACATGAAACAATTTCAACAACAACTAAGGACATTAGAGCTATCCCTATAACAACAAGGTTAATTTTTAACTTACTAAACCCATCTATAATTTGATTAATGCCTCTTTTACAAATTTAATCCATCAATACATTTCTGTCTGAATATCTGAGCTCTCCTCATGGCATCAACCAGCTTTGTTCATTTCAAAGTAGTGATCTAGGTTTGTGATTATTGTCTATTTAAAAAGTAGTGACCACATATTAGCTATCTGACCAAATAATGCCTGACTTAGATCCCTTACCAGCTCAAGTAAAGTAATGGGTCTGTTCAGTATCAGACGTAAGGCACAGAAACAAGGGAGGGGCGGTTGATTTCCCGGAAGCATCTGGCTGTGACCACAGAAGTGTGGCTGATTGTGAGACATTTTCTCAAATGAGAAAACTACTTACAGTGTCATAGATGAAGGTGAAAACATTGTGTGTTTTAATTATTGTCAAAATCTGACCTGAAGACTCAAACTAGCGACATAATAATTGGCTTTTTTATTTTCAGACTTGTCTAAGAAACTAAAATCTAAACCATCATTTCTTTCTGAAGATAAAAACCTGCAACATTGCTGCAGTCAACACTTTTTAAAATAACACTGGATCAAAAAGCTGAACTGTCAAACTCAATCAGCATCTACTACATAGTGCTGAAAGTCATTTCAGCTCCTCCTTGTTCTTTAAGATGCAGTCACACAACTAAACATAACCCAACTTATGAAGTATAACCTTTGACAGACATTATTTTTGGCTGCTTTTCCATGATCCTGTCAAAGGCAGAATTGATTATCCATGTGTGGCAGAAAACAATTAGCTCACGACTTCAACAAATAAAGAAAAGGAAGAAGGTTACATTTCTCCCCCCATTGTTGAGTTCACCAAACTGACTGCAACAGAAATATAGGATTTATTGTGTCTGCTGGTGCATCTTCTACCCCATGCCTGTTTTTATCCAAAATGATTGAGGAAACAAATACTTTAAAGGTCACATAGTTTATCAAGAGCTAGCAAGAGTGCTAGCAACTTTAACACTTACATTTACCATGCAAAGCATGCTTTTCTCTTTCTTAACTGAAACATGCTAGCAAACAAGAGAAAAAGTGTGAACAGACTTGATAAAACAAGAATAGAATAACATCATACAAACATAAATAGATTTAAAGTGTGAAGCTTTCAATAAAAGTGCACTAGTGTGATAATTTTTTTTTGCCACTGATGTTAGCATTTGTGGTTTTACTGTAGCTCAACAGCTTGATCATTGGTTGTTACTGAAGAAATCATAGGTCTTTCTTCAAAATCTGAGCATGTTTCTTTTGTTTCCCTCAAAGATATTTAAAAAGGAGGCTTTGCAAGAATATAAAAAGTCCACGCTTAGAGTTCAGTTACACAGTGACTGTGTCATCTGCAAATTTAATGATGTAGTGCCCATTGGGATGGCTCTGATACACATTTGCCTATAAAAGAAAGCAGGAGCTCAAATAAAGTGCTACATAGTCTCACTAGATATGTCAAATCCATCAACCAGGAAATATTACTTACATTATCATTAAAAGTGTTTATTTTGTCTGCTTAAATTGGGACTGCATGCACAGAGCTTCTATATAATGTTTCAGTATCATGTTTAAAGTTATGGTTGGTAATTTTGAAGATCGAGTGAGATTGGCACTCCCCCTCCCCCTGCCCCTCCTCCCTCCGTACAAAGCTCTGCCCTCCCCCACAAACTCAAACACGCATCTCACGGCAGAAGTCAGCAAAGCAGAGGGGACCTGGACCTGGTTAGGCTGTAGACATTGTTCTTAGCTTTTTTACAACAACTTGGATGAGTCATCCATTTGTTCTTTAAGTAATTGTGTTTTTTGGGCAACTTGAAGGATGTTTAGACACTCTACAGTGTTTTTTCAATTTAAAGAAAAACAGACATGAATTGGGTTTTCTGAAGTCCAAATTCCAGATTCCAGACATTTATGGTTTAGTTTCTTGACTGCTATTAAATTTTGAGCCTACTTCATGTTCATATATATATATATATATATATATATATTGGTGATATTCTTTTTCTACTTGTCGGATAACGAACAGGTACTGGTATTGCCAGTTAAACTTCCAAAAGTGTTTTTTAGGAAGTAAATTCAGAATTTAATAAACAACAGATAATTGATTTTAGTGAAGTTGTTTTTACATAATAATCAGTAACATTTCCTGGGGTCTTATTCATCAGTATTACGTCACACAAACATAAACTGACAGCTATAGAGCACATATATGATTTTACCAAAGCCAAACTTCCTATGGATGAAAAACTATAACTATATTATAAATAACTTTTAAAAGGGATCAGCAGCCTATTATAGGTTTAGAAGTAAATGAAATTGAAAGAAATACTATTACCAGTCTCCCCGTGTGTCTTACAATTCAGGAAAAAGATCATCCTCAAAGCTTGTGCAGTGTTTGATAAAAGCCCGCTTGACACCTTTTACAAATTAACGGACCCTCAAAGAGGCGCATTGATTCAGTTTACTGGAATAATATCCTCCCAAGGTTGTTGCTATAAATCTCTCTGTCTAATGTTAGAGTAGGCTGCCTGTTGCAGAAATGAGCTCAGTAAAAATAGCTAAAAGGTTAGTTGGCAAAATCAGGATGTTAGAGAGGCAATGTTTAATAGGAACCTTTGAGACTCTTGATCCCAGATTTACAGAACACACTCTTTCTTTCTTTTTTTCTCTTCACCCTCTTTTTGTCAACCTTTTTTTTTCAGTATTAAAGAAGCCATTTTGTCTCAAAATAGATGTCATCTTAAAAATGTAAACGTAACTATTCCCAACTAATTCCCCAGAGTCCCCTAATCAATGTGCCCTAGAAATAAATTCCCAGTAGAACCAAAAGTTCCTCGACCAGTGAATGCTCCCAAACGGGATTGAAATAAACAGCAGCAGAGAACGCCACCCTTGCCCACCCCTCTGATGACAAGCTTAAGTGACGAACAGGAACTGATTAGTCACGAGCGTGGCTCCGCAGGGGTCTGCAGAGAGGACATAGGGCCAAGGAAGCAGCAACACAGCCAGACCTGCGACACTATCACCGAGCCATCTGCTGAGGCACTGCCAAGTTTACTGACTGCAACAGAAATACACACAGGATGCTGCCAGGTTTACAAATATCGCATATAAAAATAGGGCATTTAAGTTGGAGATTATATCAGTGCATCTGTGCACTGTATTCTGAAAGGAATACTGTAATATAACCTGTCCAACAGCCACGGCATTCAACAATATGTCTGAGAAAGCCTGCAGCACAGCAATGAGACTCTGAATTTATCACCCTGCTCACCAGCACGTAATACACGTTAATGGCATTTGTTCTGCTTGTCAATGCAATGATAATGAGCATGCAGCGATAAGAAATATTGGACCAGCAGGATTATAAAGAACCCTGTGGGGGACATTCATTAAAACATGTCAATACAGATATAAATTACACATGTAAAACTTTGTATAGGTAGCGTCTGCACACTGAGAGGAGCAGCAGTGTCACACTGGTCTGATGAAACCCTAAAATACATTTTTTTTGTGATTTTTATACCGACCAAATCTGTTTATTCTAAAATTGTATTTCAGTTTTTAATTCACTTGCAAACAGAGCCTGGAGGACTGATGACTCTGCCATAGTCTATATTGATTTCTTTTTTGTTTTTCAGAGGAAAATAAAGAAAAAAACATTCTGTATTGCTTTTGGATCTAGATGAACATTTATTCCAACATTTTTTCAAGGCATTTTTCATCATTTTAGTTGACAATAAAACACATCAAAATAATTTGCTTATAACTATTTAAAAAAATCTTCATTCCCCATTAAATCTTTCTGGAGTTTTTTCACATCACAACCACAAACTTCCATCTGTAATGTTAGTATTATATCAATATGATCAGTAAATAAGGGTTTTCTGTCTTTAATTTAAAGTCATGATTAGGGGCTAAAAAGCTTGTTAAAAAATAATGGTAGATAAATGCAACCATTAAGGCAAATGAACATGCAAGACCGGTCAGAGATTGGATGGTGAAGTTTAAAACAGTTTAAAACACCAGTACATGCAAACCCATTTAAAGTGACAGGCCAACAACATTAGACAGTAGCTTAGAGGCCCATCGAAACCCAGGTGGAGCTGCAGATAGCTACAACTTAAATGGGTAAATCTGTTAACAGGAAAACTATTTATGTTCTCCAATTAATCTAGACGTTATCCAAGAGACACAAGAGGAAGAAAAAGACAAATAGGCGTGCAGGTGGCGCGGTGGTTGGCGCTCACGGCCCATGTGTGGAGGCCTTGGTCCTCGGCGCGGGTTCGGGTCCGGCTTGTGGTCCTTTCCCGCATGTCTCCCCCCCTCTCTCATACCCCCTTTCCTGTCAAACTACTGTCAGAAAGGCGAGCCACTGGTGCTGTAAAAAGCTTTAAAAAAAAATAAATTAAAAAAAAAAAAAAAGGAAGAAAAAGACAAATAAAAAATCCCTGTTTAAGTTTTTCTGAAGCCACGTAGAGACCACAATAAAGAAGACGGTGCTCTTGTCATTGGAAACAAGTAAAAACCTTTTGTTTCTGTGTGTATAATCTTATATTTGGCTGAAAACTCTGAGCACACAATGCTTTCCTTTCTCTCCTTTCTTTTTGGTCAGTGGATGGGAAGACGGAAAGACCTATATACAAACAATTGCAGCACACTCTCTCTCCATTCGGATTAAACTTCTACATTTGGACAAGAATTCCAGTCAAATTCTTGCTTTAGGTCTATTAGCAAAGAAATTTGATCCTAAAAAGCATTGATTTATGGTGTTGAATGCAAATGAAACTATACTTTACACATGCGTCTTTACAAAAATATTTGATGTAATTACCTTCTTTTTCTTTCGTATGTCTTGTTGGCTCATGACTTAAAATCTCAATAATATAAAAATGTAAGACATTATTGCAACAAAATGAACATTTCTAGGGGTATGAATAATTATTGAGAGAGCTGTAAATGCAAATTGACGTGAGGATTTTGTGAACTTAATTTACTAACTACCTAATCTTTTCATCTGATTTGGAGCTTCTCAGATAGATCTACACTTAGGGATAAGGTTTTCTCGTATGTCACTACTCACATCTAAGTTTCACATACTCAATTGTGAATCTAGCTTTTAAACCACTCTCATATCAGCACAATATGACTTCATCTTACACTGTTAAGCATTACAGATACAAGGCTTTTGTAATACGAACTCATACCTTTCTTATCTGCCTCAGCTTTTTGCCAATTACAAGAAAATATTCAAAGCATTTGCCAAAGGGGAAATGAATGCTTGAGGTTAAGCAGCCATGTGAAAAGCAAAATCACAAAACCATGAAATTCAGGGCTGTGTGGAAACTTGATCCCCGTCAGGGATTGCAGAGTTAGTGACAGCTGCAATGACGATCTCAGATCTCACATAGAGGAACTGCAGAAAGCTGTCAAAGGAAAAATGATAAAGGCACGCTCTGTTGCTCACAATTAGATCAAGTGCCTACCTCTCCAGAAGCTAAACATGCTACTTAAGTGCCAGCCTGAAGGTAGCTGTATGATTTGAAAATGGACAAAAAGAGCAAATATGTTAAGCTGCACATGATCCTCTACATTCCTTTCTGTGAATGAATATAAAAACAACCTTATCCAAACAGATTACATGACTTCAGCACGTGTGGATGCTGTATCTCTCTGCTCTAAGGATGGATGATACAGTACCGGTTGTTTCTTTTGTAATCCAATCAAAGTGATAAACCATCTTCCAAACTCAAGGACAAGCTCTAGGTTAGAGTGTGCATCTTCAACTTCCTCCTGACTTAAACCATTTTCAGCATCGGTTGAAACTCATGGAAAACTACAAAGCTCAAGGAGGTCTGGAAGTCCTTTAAACTAGTTTACATATATTTACATATCTTTAGACTGTAAGCTTTTATTTATTTTGAACATTTCCAAGTTGTCATGCAAACAGTCCTACTAAGGAAAGGAATATCCACTCCTCTAGAAAATTGGTTTTTGATGCTAATAATGCAGATAAATCTTACTGCCAGTTGGAAAGTTTCACTAGAGCAGTTTTTTTTCTGCATATATTGCAGTTTTAAACTTTCATACCTTGAAGTTTTAAGTAATTAATAACTTTTTCCTTTTTGAAAGACGTGGATCCATATTTAAAAATTTTTTATCAAAAAGAAACCTTAAATAGAATACATCACAGTTTATTCACAATCTGCCTCGTTATTAAAAAACATGCAATGCAGTTTGGGGAGAAAGGAGTAAAAAGAAACTGCAGAGTCCTCTGAAATGAAATTGGTCTCACTTGATAAGCTGGGTCTTTAGGATACTCTACGTAGGCGAACACGTTTAGGCAAGTCAAAGCAGATTTATGACCTCCTGGAAAGGAACGCAGAGGTGTGCACAGTGTCCTGCTCAGGAGT
Source organism: Jordanella pulchra (assembly GCA_034780135.1). Lineage (NCBI taxonomy): Eukaryota > Metazoa > Chordata > Actinopteri > Cyprinodontiformes > Cyprinodontidae > Jordanella > Jordanella pulchra. Next base: position 256 of record JAUZNJ010080954.1, on the reverse strand, counting down.
ATGATGAGGATTTATTGAAGTTTCTCTCTCTTTCTCTCTCCCCCACACACACGCACACACACACACGCAAATGCAACCAAACACAATAAGACACACAAACACACATATACATGTTGAATTGAATCACTGGTATTAAAACTTACTAAAACTTACTAAACAATGTAATGTTTAAAATGTGTAAAAGCCTTCAGCTTATCCAAAATGCTGCAGCCAGAGTTCTGATGAAAATTAAAAAGAGAGATCATGTTTCTCCTAT
>JAUZNJ010080943.1:0-24022 GCA_034780135.1 Jordanella pulchra | reverse complement strand
GCATTACAGAGCTATGATTCCTAAACCCTTTCTCTGATTTGGATGTGGAAACTCTCATATTGCAGCTGGGAGTGTGCACTTTCAGCCCATATAATATATATAATTGTATTTCTGAACATCTTTTTGTAAAGAGCTACAATAACAAATTTTGTGTCACTGTCCAAATATTTATTTATATAGATCTATATCTATATAGATAGATATAGATCTACATATATATCTATATAGATCTATATCTATATAGAAATATATTTGTTGAAATCAACAGTCAGCATCATAACAGCTCTCATAAAATCCTCTGGAACCTTCTCACCATGATTAGGTCCTAAGACTGAAAACTGCAGCTCTGAGAAAATCTCCTGAATATTTTATAAAAATATCCTACCAAATTTCAACCTTGCTCTTTAATCTTTATTATGTGAAAAATAAAGATGTGTTGGTTTTGCTGACAGCTGCTGTCATTATAGACATAACTGCTTTATGTTCTGCTTCATATTAAAGATATTTGAAATATAACCCCTGACCATCAGTTTAAAACAATGGACTCAGAGTAGTCCATTCAATGTGCCATGAATCTCCAGGGACAAAGAGAAACAGAAATACACATTTACTTTTCCTAATCTTTAGATAAACAGTTAAGTTTGAAAGTCAGAGAACATTTGGAGAATTACCTGAAGTTTTTTCTCTCAAATTGTTAATTTCTGTAAGTGGCTAAAGTAATGTATATAAATGTATTTCTACAGCAGGGATAGAGGAGACTGCAGTGTTATCAGGTGACTAATTTGCACAAACTAAAGCAGCTTCTGGAGAGTTGGAAAGAGGGTGGTGGGGGTTCTGGCTCAGGCAACAAAGTGCTTTTGTGACGAGCATTATCAGCCAGAGCCAAGAATCGTCTCATCTGCCTCGGCCTACTCATTAGCATTAGCTACACTCTGTGTTTGTGCACACATGTGTCAGGTTAGGTATTTTGTGTTTGCTCAGGAACTGTCAAATAAGAGGTGGTACATAAAATCTGTGTTCATCAACAATCGCAGTACATTTTTATATGAATACAAATGCATGCATTTTCATCCCTCGTTGGTCCAAATGTTTTATCATAAGTTTAGTTTACACCCATATCTAAAAAACATTACAATATGTGTATTGTTGTACCTTCTTTTTGTTTTTGCCTACCTTTCAAAACAATGTCCCCAGTATTCAGTTACCAATGGAGAGTCTAACAAGACTTTTCTTATACTCTTTTTTTTGTTTCATGTCTCCTCATTTGATACTATACTTTGGTGCTTGTTGCCATCAACCAGGCATGCCCAAAGGTGGTTCTTGAGGGCTGCTGTCCTGCAAGTTTTAGAGGTTTCCCTGCTTCAAAGCAGCTAATTTTCAGTCCTTTGCTGAACTGTAATAACCAGAATCAGCTGTGCTAAAGCCAAGAAACTTTGAAAACTTTAGTACAGCGGGCTTCAAAGACAAACTCTGGACATGCCTCCCATATACCTTAATGGCAATTCCTGTAAGATCTCTTGAATTGCTCATAGTTGATCTCATTGGGCATTCTGGCCAAATCAATAAGCAGTGTGTTTAAAAAGAATGCTAGTTGTGTGTTATATTTTTAGATATTAATTATTCTGTTATTTCTGATGGTTTAATATTGCTGATTCTCTCACTATCTCCTTCAGCTGGAACCACATACATCTTTGGGAAAGGGGGAGGTCTCATTACATTTAACTGGCCAGCTAATGAGAGACCAAGTACCAGAACTGACAGACTGACCGTTGGCTTTAGCACATCCCTGAAAGATGGCATCCTAGTCAGAATCGATAGTGCCCCTGGACTGGGGGACTATCTTATGCTTCATATAGTAAGTATTCATATATATCTTGTTTGGTGTAATGGCAAGCAAAAGTTTAAACTAATCCTTCCTTTTACTGAGACTTTTCCTTTATAGTTAGAATTTTATGTACTTTGCTGTGCAAGTTATGTTTATCATGTTTTTTATCTTGGAGATGGTGTCTTCAAAATTAAATTTTTGTTATCATCATGTTTCCAAAGAAAATAAATTCTTATATTATTAATAATAAAGCTGTTGTAAATGTTCCTCATATTAATTTTTCGCATGGATTTAATATGTATTCAGCTCTGTATTTTGTGTTTCCAACCAAAAAAGATAAGAGTTCTCATCATCATAGTACTTCAACAATAGGGTTTTGTTATTTTAGGAACAAGGTAAGATAGGAGTGACCTTCAACATTGGAACTGAGGACATCCTTGTTCAAGAAAGCAGCACCCCAGTGAATGATGGGAAGTATCATGTGGTCCGTTTCACAAGAAATGGTGGGAATGCTACGCTGCAGGTGGATAACTGGTCAATCAATGAACATTTCCCAACAGGTACAAAAATAGTAGTTAATTTTTTTTACTATTTCACAGATTGTTTAAAAAACAGCAGATACACTACGTGTTGAAGTCCTATAGCTGGAAAGAGTCACTGGACAGCATCTGCTTCAGAAATAAGCATAACTAGTATGCCAAATTTTAGTTCCTTATTGGATGGTTTTAGCAAAACAAGTTAAGAGGATTTGGCTCTAAAGGCTTTTGAGACTTTGTGCAAAGTGGGCATACATACTCTTTTGATTAAGATTTTACTTGTGGTGCATTAATTCATCTAATCAAATATGCTTTAAAGAATGGCCACAACATTTTTTATTTATTTTGTCATTGCAACCCTACTATCTGCAGTATTCATATAGTAAAGGACTGTTTGGAAAGAAACAAGCTAAGTCAGCTAAGACATTCCAAGTTCAGTGAACTTGCATTTTACATGTGGATAAAATATTATTATTATTATTATATAAAAATGTCAAAATGTATACTTCAGTGCTGTTCTAAAAGAAGATTGCAAAAAGTATAACTCTTCCCAGCCAAAAGATGGCGAACTCACACTCGCCTGCTCTTCAATGGTACTAATAACGTGCCAGTTGGCAGGTGCGCCAAAGCTAAAGCTAACAGAAGAATTAGCTGACCAAAATGGAAGACAGCAGCCTCAGCATAGCTTCTGAGCTCTTTTGCTTTCTTTAGTTAGCAACAACGCTAAAGATTTTCATCCTAATTCTGTTTCTTTTTTGATTTGCTTAAAACTGAGAAATAAACAATTTCTCTGTCCCTCATTTAGCTACTAAATTCTGACATCACCCGAACTCTGTCACACTTGACTTCAACCTATTATTCCTATTAGTGCAAAAAATTTGCACCAATATAATGTTGGCATCAACCAGAATGAAGTATTTTGGATCAGTCAAAATTTATAAAATAATTATCTAAATGCTTTTTCCATAAGTAAATATTTTATTCTGCACCACTCTAGACATTCATTTGATGTTTATTATTTCTTTATGAAAACATTGTACTACCAACTTTAATCTTGGTTTTAACCTCTAAATTTTTGTCGGATCAGTTGTATCCTGAACAGAACCACTCAACAAACCTTTGAGTTCTTTTCTGCAAGATTTGTTGAATTTTCCCAATTTGGATCCAGAAGAAAAGAAATCTTGCTTGATGTGCAAGAATAAAATTTTTGTGAGCACCGTTAATAAAAACAAAAAGAAAAATAGTTTGTCTTGTTTGGTCAGTAGGAACTCATGCTGCCCAGTGACCTGTGTATTATTGTTATCCTAACTCTAACTCTAAAACCTAAAAACTGCAATATATATAATATATATTGAATAATATCTTGTTTTTTTAAGGCTTTCTTCTGTTACCCATTTTGTCATTATTAATTGTATTTGGTTATACGTATATAACCTTTTACCAATTGAAAATAAATAAATCAGAAGCAGTAAAAGTATTTTTTAAAACAGAGAAGGTGGGGGCGTGCAGGTGGCGCAGTGGTTAGCGCGCACGACCCATGTATGGAGGCCTTAGTCCTCGACGCGAGCGACCCGGGTTCGAATCCGGCTTGTGGTCCTTTCCCGCATGTCTCTCCCCCTCTCTCATACCCCCTTTTCTGTCAGCCTACTGTCAGAAAAACAAGCCACTAGTGCTGTAAAAAGCTAAAAAAAAAAAAAACAGAGAAGGTGCATAAGCAGTGACTGGTAATTGATGAGTGCAAAAGCAATTTTGTTTTACTTCATGCAAACAGGGTCTAATTTAAATCTAACCTTCTCGTTAAACTTGTTCTAACCTGAAGTTAAGTGTTCTTGATATTTTTTCATGATTCTCACATCAATAAATGTCTTTATAAATGTCTTCTTAAACTTTCAAGGGAACAGCGACATTGAACGCTATCAAACGGCCAATAAGAAAATTCCTTTCAAATATGTCAGACCAGTAGAAGAATGGCTACAAGACAAAGGTAATTTATAAGAAAGATTTTCTACATCTGTCCTCATTGTCCTAGCGATTAGTTCCATTAAATATAAGTGTTACAAGTATGTCTTTGTTTCAATAATTATTTCAAGACCTGGCCAGGTATGAAATAGCCAATAAAAGATTAACAAATCAGCCAATAAATATGAATTATAGCATCATCAGTATTATTGTAAAAAACATAAAGATGTCCATATTATTTATGGATTGAAAGCCAATGCATGGGCATATGTTATCAGATGATAATGAAATTGACATGCTAGTTTAGTAATACTGTTTACATCTTACAAAAGCCTTTAATTTGTTGTAGCACTATCCATTTTCCTGTTGTTTTGATCCAGGACTCACTTTTTTATTTTTTGTTTTCAATGGAAGGTTAAAACTGTAGTAATCTGTTCTGTTTTCTGAGAATGATTCATATTGAAAAAAGCCTCCTAATAATTATTTATTACTGTGGATGTCTTCTACAGGACGGCAGTTAACAATTTTCAACACTCAAGCAACCATCACGGTTGGAGGTAGTGACCGAGGCCGACCTTTTCAAGGTCAGCTGTCGGGTCTGTATTACAACGGCCTTAAGGTGTTAAAAATGGCGGCTGAAGCCAACCTCAACATCAAGATCAACGGCAGCGTGAGGCTGGTGGGTGATGTGCCCAGTGTTGCAGGTTCAGCCCGTACCACAGCCATGCCTCCAGAGATGTCTACCAACTTTGTTGAGACGACCACCATGATGTCAACAACAACCACACGGAAACACAGATCTTCCCCAACGGTTTGTGATCCAATTGTGAAAATGCATTTTCTTTTTTAAGCAGTATGCAAACTTTTCTGTATTCATTTTGAATCATCATGAGGTTTTTTTTTAAGCTTTAGGCTTTTTTATTATATACCTTAATTGCTTTCCTGTATTCTCGGCTTAGTTTGTCAAAGTAGTCTAGAAAAAATCACAGTGCAGCCAACTACACAATATACTATAAATAGAAATTAAATAATATTTATTCATTAATATTTCATTCATTTAATCATTTATCAAATTTAGATTTAAAGTAAATGGGCATTATCATTGCTAAGTCAAATAGCATAACTGGCCTAATTACAGCTTTTGTTAATGACAGCCCTGTCAGAGTTGCTGATCATATACAATCCAGACACTACTCCCAATGTGAGAATATGATTTTACCTCAGATTAAGTAAAGTTGTAGACCCTATTTGGTGTTTTTGTTTTTGTAAGTAGGCAAAAACAAATGCAAGTTAAAAATAGCTGCCAACTAGCTCCTTATAAAAGAAGGACTCCAGACCACTAGGGGGAGACCTTTATTATCTCATAAAGGCTCAGACCCTTTGTAAAGGCAAATTGTTTGAAAATGATTTAAAGAAAAACTTGCCTCTTCTTTCTTGCCTTGAAGTATCCTTTGGGCCAGCATATCTTTATGTTTTTCCAGCAGATCTGATTCATAGATATTAAACCATACTAATTTGTGGTAATGGTCTGGAAACATTTGTGCTAATGACTTTTTAAACTTGCTGAGTAATCATATTTGTATGGCATTTTCATCAATCAGCCACTGTAAAAAGGGCAAGTGTTGATGTGTGATTTGCATAATTGGGACTTTTATTTACTTCATTAATTATCTGGAAGGTTCATCTTCAGCAATACTACTTACATATTTGCTGGATATTTATTAATCTTTCATTACAATATGTTATTCTCAACAGAGGTCAAAAGGCAGCCTCTAAACTTATCTGTTTATCCTGTTTGTTTTTTTTTCTGTGTCTTCTTCCTATTCTGGTCGGGATTTATGGTAATCAATGTTCTACCTAAGAAGCATGTGGTAGAGGACATTGGGTCCTCTGCAGAGTGTTCAAGCGATGACGAGGACCTAAAGGAGTGTGACATGAGCATTGCAGGTGGGCTAGGTTAGTTTGCCTTTGCTTGCTTTCTTTGTGCTTTCATATTCATCTGCAACAGAGGATCAGATGATCCTCAAAGCATCATCCCCCCATGGTTATACAAAGTGTATCTTAAGCACTTAGTTACTTTAATTACCAAACTCCCAGTGTAGTATGAGTAACTTATTCCAAGCGAAGCTGGAGCATTCAGTTAAACTTGAAAAAAGCAGGACTTTAATCTAGTGTGATATTAGCCGTCAGCAGATGTAATATTGTAAGATACACTTGAACATGGGGTCTTTTAAAGTGGTAAACATGGTTTCCGGAAAGCATACAAATGTTGGCAGCTGAGAGGAATAATAAAAGCTGAAACATTTTAGCCGTCAAATTTGTATGGAGGTGAACCATGTTTTCTACACTGATGCTACTAAATGTGTTTCGTCATGTTTTAGATCATTGCTCCTGCAGTTCACTACTCTTCTGATTTTCTTTAAAGAAGCAATATTTTCAATTTGTTCATAGATAAAATGATAACTGTCCCCAGATTTTAATTTTAGACATTTTTGTTCTCATTCGTGTTTGTTTGTTTTCCACATTTAGAAGCTTGCATTGTTAAATGTGATAGAGAACAGATATCATTGAATTTCTGTGTACAGGTTTTTCTTTCTTTGGGTCATACTTTTGCTCTTAGGTGTACTCATCATTATGTCTTTTTTGTATCCAAATAGATTTGAAAAATTGAATAAGTTGAGAAGTGCATTTGAAAAAAATTGGGAATATCCTTAATAAAAAAAAAAAAAAAAAAAAACAATAATTTAGTGATGATTTTTGGAAAATTTTTTAACAGTCTTTTAATTTAACACTTCTTGCAGAAAGCATAAAATTTATATTCTGAGTTCAGTACCAGATTCCTTAAAAAAGAAAGTGAGATAGCTCATAGTTTAACAGATCTTACAGGTTACTTTCAAAGCATTTATGTTGTCTAAACCTTTCCGTAGCTACATTGTAGCTGTAATGTGTATGTAATGTAATGTCAAATGTTTTAAGTTGAATCAAATTAAATTACATTAAAGTTTAACTTTTAATGACTTAAAAGGTTTATTAAAAGGTTGATTAGTTAAAAGGTTTCTACCTACCAACCTACAAACTGTGGTGGAAATTAGAAGTGTCTATTTCAGAAGTAAGAGGCTTTTTAAAACCTGTTTAAAATCTTTCTTAGATATCTCTGTTGGTCAAACCTGTGGTTCTTTCTTCTGTTTGAAAGTCTATGACAGAAATACTCTTTAGTGATTGCACAAAAATGCTGAAGTGCAGCTTATTTTAAATTTTTGAAATGTTCTTTTTCTTAAACAATTCAATGCTTTTTTGGATTCAGAGAGAATTCCCAAAGAATCTGGAAAATCTTTACTGTTGTTCAGTTTTTTAAAGGGACATATCTGGAGCTCGTTTTGACATCACTTTCTTGTTAAAAGTTAGAAATAATTGAGACTTGTTAACTTTTGTGGTACTAACTGCAAGTCACTGAAATATCACTCTCTGTTCATTGTGTTCAAATAAAAATAGGTCACAGAAGTAAAAAATTTGATATTTTACATGGCTGAGTGCCACTGTATTAATAATATAAACCATCTGAAGTGTTAACAAATAATCTATGTTTTTTTACCCAGTCCTAATTTTAATTTCAACTCCTGAAAAATCAAAAAAGCAAAACCAGCTATTTCGGTTGACCTTCAAGAAAACTTAAAAACATCAGATGCAGCCAAACTTTAAATATTCAGTCTAAATAACATTACAGACCTTCAATGAGCTAACAGTAAAAATGTGTTGTTTTTGTCGCCCTATTTACAAATGTAGCATTTTCTGCTTTCTGCAATAAGTGATAAGTTCTTGTAAAAAATACACATAGTTCATCTGTTGTTTGTTATTCTTATTTCTGGTTCTGAATTAAAAGTATGCCAAATATTTCACATTGGCATAAAGTGGATCTAAAGGATCTACATGGCTAAGTTAATATTCAACAAATAAGAAAAATGTCTGTCTGAGTGAGGACCTGTAATAATAGCAATTCACCAAAGGGTCATTCCCAAATATTTTCAAAAAGACAGTGATCATGTGGTGTTAAAGGGGATTCAAACGGTGCTGTGAAGCCTGAGATCCATGGGGATTTGTGAAGAAAGACAAAGACAGGGCCCCAGTCATCCAGTCATGTGTTTACACAGAAATTCACGCCATTCTAACCCTAACATCATGTTGCCGCTGATTGAGATCTGCATGCCTTAGGTTTTTATTATTTTGTTTTCTCTTCAGTTGGGAAGTCAATGCTATTTCCTGGTGTTTCGTTGCCAAGATTCCATTCCCGTCTAACCGCGATCTATGCCAAAATGCATTCTTGTATTTTGGACTCATGATATGTGGCTCAAGTTTGGTTATAACTGTTTCCTTACATCTCTTAATATATCACGTGGCTTTGTGTTTCGCAGTTTCTCTGTTTTTGAGACATTTGCATTTGTCATCTACTCCGTAACTGTTCACCCTAAACAATTGGAGGTCAACACTGTTCGTCCTACCTCTCCATCTTCCTTCTTCTGGTCTCTAACCTATTGTAAACATAAAAAAGAAAGCTGAAAACAACTTCTAACAAAACTGGAAAATATTTAGGTAAAAAGTCCTCAGATAATCAAATAAATATGTTCAGGGTGAAAGTACTCTTTCACTGCATGCTTTTTGATTTGCCCATGACTCCATGCACGTCCTCCATGTAGCTCAGTAGTTTTATTTTCATTTGTGTTGGTGTACTCGCAGCGTCATCAAATCGCCTGTTTTTTTTTTCTCCATGCTTTTTATTTGTAAGTAGAACCGTGTGTTTTAGTTAAGAGAAATCATCAAGTGATTCTGTTCTCTGTCCTTCGGTTCATTTAATTTCATAAGATGGCTCCAAAAATGGGTTTTAAGATTATTTATAGACCGCACATGTACAGGTTTTAGAGTTTGGTTTTGTTTGAGACCTTTGAGAAATCATTGCCAAAAAGTTATTATTAGGATTTACGATAACTCATACCTCTAAACCTACAGTTCATTAATAAAAATCTACCATCATGTCTTGTTTAATCAGATTTACATGTATTATTCAACTGTCATTAGTTTTTAATTTCCAGTTAGTAGGCTTGACCTACAAAAGGCTGTTGAGACTTCAGCTTGTTAGGAAATAATGTTTTACAGCACAAATACCTTTATATATTCGGATATATTATCTTCCATCTTGTTTAACGTGCTGAACATTTCAAAAGAATCAATCGGGGGAAATTGATCTGTTTTTGGTAAATTAAACTTTCATCCCAACATAGTTTGAAGATCGTTAAAAATGTATCAATTTAGAAGCAAAGAGTATATTTATCACCCATAACCCAATACAATCACTGTGAAAAAAAAAGAACAAAAAGAAAAACAGACATCCTGGTGAAAGACATATTTTAAAGTTTTGACACAACTTGATATGGTACAAAAAATGTTATTTGTTTATTTTTTAATACACATCTGAGAGAAAAGTCCTACTTTTCATGTACCTGAGCTCACTATTTGGTGTTAGACTAAGTTTTTGTGGTTTACTATAGTTAAAACAAGTCCTGCTTAAAACTTACTAGGTTAAGAAAAGCATTTTATTTATTGATGATGCACTATGACAGCTTGGTCAAACGTGCAAAGATCTGCTTAGTAGATTTGGGAGGTTAAATCTAGTGAAATAACACAAAAATGTCAATAATATCAGAAGAAAATACTTAAAAAATAGAAAATGATTTACCTTCTCTTTGACCATGTTGGAGCCAGTTGTGCCATCTTATGAAATTAAAACAAATTTCTAACTACATTTAAATTCATGATTTACAAATATAGGGACAAGGTTTGGAAGAGAATCAGATGTAAAGCTGGCCTCCTGAGCATTTTCTTTCAGTAACTTTTTTTTTTGTAAGAAAAAGTAAAAGTCAGTTTTCTCCAAAAACTAGGGTTACTATCAACTCATTTAAGCAGAGGGGTTTCAATCAGCTGCTCTGCTGTGCAGGATTTTGTATTTTCTGTCATTGAAACCTTAATGTGAATGTGTTCATTCCAAAAATATGCATAGATATTATTCCAAATAAGAGCCTAACTGTGTTACAGCTTTTAAAACCTTAATGACATCAGGTATTTTTTCATAGTAGTAGCATCTACTTTCCTAAAACTTCTTTTAAAGTTTCAAACAGAAAAATATGGTTAGTAGAAAGGTTATAGCTACGCTTAAATGTCACAACATTTTAAATGACCCCTACAAAAGTCTATGTTGTTGCTACATCAGCCTGAAATGCTATAACAAAGCTTGGATATGATGGTGAGAGATTTACACATGAAACTTTCTATTTCTATTTGAAGAGGTAGTTCTTGTACAAACATTAAAGAAACCTCCATCATTTCTAAAATGGTTTTATTATAATGGGAACATTTAAAATTATTTGACTGTTAGCCATTAACTGTATTAAAGTCAGCATCTGAAAGTTGCTTGAAAGTTCTCTTTGGTGTTGAATTAAATAATTATTTCTGTCCTATATTTTTTCATCTGAACCGGATCAAAAATATTTTAAGTAGTTATAAAATGTTTATGGCATTTGTTGAAAATATATAATAAAATAGGAACTTTCAACTCTTTATCTTTTCCAGAACTTTTACAGAAACACTAACCAAAAAAATGCGAACTCTAAAAACTTGTACCAGACTAATCATCTTTAACTACAAATTCTTTAAAAGTTGGCAGTTGGATAAATAATAACTGTTGTTAACTGTTGATTTGTGAAAACAACATTTTTCTTATAAACCTTTAATAAAATATTCTCTTTTCCTTCAGTGGGATTATGAATTATCTTGTCTCTTAAGCTGCATAGAATGAGAAGCCTAGCTACTAAAGGTTAATAGAATAAAACTCTTAAGAAATCACATCGGAAAAAGCTCATTACTTCAAACTAAACCGTTATTTTAACTGCCAACTGTTGAAATATATTTGTTTGTTTTATTTGTTTTCTGTATTTTTTTTTTTGGTTTGTAAATTATAGCAGCCAGAGAATCATAGCTCACCTTAAAAAATCAAATATGCTTTTTCTGTTTTTTTTTTCTTGTATTTTCATTAATAATTAAATTATTCTTTATTGTCAGTGAGGAGTCACTGACAGCAGTGTCAGTCTTTTGATATGTTCACAACCGTAAGACTCTTTTCTGAAACTCTGTCATCATACTGTATATTCCACTGTAAAGGCAGAGATCATGTAGCTTCTGAGATTTATCTTTAGAACCTTTTAATTTTGAAAAATCTTTTGTAATCAACAAGTTAATATATTTGAGCAACTGAGGGCATTTTTTCTTTTCTTATGTTTGATATTAGTTTTTGTTTCAGATCTTTTTTTGTGTGTGCTTACATACTGTACACTGCAATCAATTAAACTCTTTTATCACATCTAAAATGTTTTGGAAATCAGCTTTACCTCTGACCTAAAATTTTAGGGTAACTTCAGCTTTATTTTAATATTTGTGAATTAAAAACATATGTTTTGTGTTTTTTTTTTGTTTTGTTCTGATCCTCTTATTAAATGTGAGTCTGTGTCCCAATTGCATACTGTTGTCCGCATTGAATCAAATAAATTTTAACAATTGAGTTCCCAACAAATTAGCTTGTATTCTGAGAACATTTTCACTTCATTATAGTTCATTGGAAAAAAAATGAAACCTCATGAAGTTGCATCAGGATTAGTTTTGTGCCAGAACCTTCGTTATTTCAACTGCATGTTTGTTTTATGGGATTGGGACACAGTGACCGTCTCCTGTTCTGAAATTGGTCAGCCCTGCCTGTTTTCTGTGTTGTGTCTTCTTCTTTTTTATTCTTCTTTTTTTTTACTTTCCCTAAATGCAACTTACTTTAAGCATGCATCAACATCCTGCAGTACAACTAAAACAAACCCAATGACAGTAGTTGGTAACCCATTCTCAGCCAGTACCGTCTCCCTCTGATGTACACCCAGACTGCACGGCCGGCTCATGTTTAAGGACTAACATTACAGGGAGCACATGAGAGAGGAGCCCGTCCTCCAGTCGAGTGCCTCTCCCATCCGTGTCTGTTTTTTATTGTATGCATCTGGTTGTAGTGTGTGCAAAATTTTAAATGGCTTTGTTCCTTCATCTTAACATTTTTTTTTTCATTTGATAGTTGAAACTGGTCACATTTTTACCCAGTTGGTTTTGATTATGTTTTTTGGCTTATATGTTTTCTTTTTTTTTTCGTCAGAGAATAACTAAATCAAAGTGTGAAATATTTTTTTCCTATATTTTGACTTTTTGGGGGATTTGGAACTCCTTCAGCTACTAGCTTGTGTGTTTTATTTCAAAGTAAACACTGATGTAATTATGTAAATTTCGGTAACCTCACTTCAGAAGGAGATTTCTGCAAAGTACAGTAACTTCACACAGATTAGAATCTGAAGTGGTTCCAGACCTACTTCTCACATAACTATATTAGACTTTTTTACAAAATATTTTGAAAAAACAAAACTTTTTTTTATACACACTCTGACCAAAGCAGCTGAGCACCAACGGATGTGAGGACCCTCAAAGGAATGGTCTAGTTTGGACTCCATTTGTTTCACATGTAGTTCATTAATTGGAAAGAAAAGGATTGGATTTACATGAAGCGTTCCTTTCAGGGATGACTGTCAGAAAGTATAAGTGGTGAAATCACAGCAGTGACAGAGATATCAGGCAGTTTCAGGAACATCCAACAGTCAGTGAAAACACCAGGGGAAGGTCTGCAGATAAAGATGATGCCGTTCAGACGCAATAGGCAGCAGTAGCAGCAGTAAAAGATGCTTTATAAAAGCTTTATAAAAGAGTTTGCAAGAGGCTAAGTGGTTGTACAATCATATTACTCACTGCCTAAAGTGCCACATCATTATTAAACATGTCTGCCATCTGCTGAATAGTATTGTTTGTGAATCACATCATACTCCAAAGCTTTATGTTGTTATTTTCCATTAATTTTACCACCAGAGATGACCTGAGGCTTGAAGCTTCTGACACAGTGATCCCAAAATGATTACCTGTTTCTGTCCTGAAAAGATAGAGATGATTGTTTATCTTCTCTTTTTTTCAAAGTACATGGAAAAAATAATCCATGGGAAGGAAATAACAATGTTCGTCAGGTAACATGGTGTTTCAATTATTTTAGGATAAAGGATAGAAGGATAATCTACGATCCAAGTTATGCAAATATTTGAAATACTGCACAACAGCAAGACTTTTAAAAGGCCAATATCCAGTGATTAGGTGGATCACTCTTAGCTCTAGGTCAGGTTCTCAAAATTAAATTGGTGGTTTAATTAAGTTTCATAGTTCATTACCCAGATTAACTAACTTCAAATTCATAATCTTTTAATGAAATAAAGTAGTTCATGATATGTAGATCATCCCCTCATGTGTCAAATAGTTTATCCATTATGTCATTTCTTAGAATTTGTAACCTGACCTAACAGTTTTATGACATCTGTTTAATTTTCTGCCATACCAGGCTGCAGAGACTTTCATATGTTTTTGTGCAATCCTGTTATTGCCTGTGTGCAAATCAAAGTTTGAAATGCCAACAACTTTGGTTTGTTTTTTGTACAGTACAACGACTTTCTCATCTTTGATAACCAAAAGCTTCTGGATGAGTTTAGTTTGTCTATTGGTATTAACATAATAAATGTGAAATAGTTTAAGCCTCATACAACCATCGAGTTCTTGTTAATTCACATTGAAACCCCGTCTAATGAGTCTGAAGAGCATCCTTTCTGTCTGCTGACCCCAACTTCCTGTTCTGACTGACAATTGATTGCTCAGGTGCCCGTGTGAATCACTTCACTCCTGATTCCATCCCTTACATTCTCTGATGCCTTTTTCAGGACATACTTACTGGTTGCAAATGTAATTCTTTGCATTCCTATCATCAGTTCTGTATGTGAAACAAATGAGATACAACTCTGACCACTTCTTCTGGGTAGGCCACTGTTTTTGTCAGTTAGTGTATCTTGATTATAAAAACGCTAAAAAGGGAATTGCATGGCTAAGAAGTTGCAGTTTAGGGTTTGTAAGACATGTCAGTGTTAGAGTTCTTCTGTTCTTTTCTGTAGATGGGCATGTATATTGCTCATTGTTTGTATATCCCCATCCCTTCCTTACAGCCGAAAGCTCTAATGCCGCCCAACCGCTTCGTACTGCCTTTACATGGACATGGCAACTGACTTACACTGTCACCTTCATCATCCTCATCTCCTCTGTAGTATGTTCATAGGTCCAACCCCTTCTTCACCTCCTCCCTTGTCTTTAGAAATATTAAAATATATATTCATCCATCCATTCTACACTAAAGAGCAAATTAAGCAAAAATTGTAAGATGGATAGATTTTAGGCTCACAGAAGTCTCTTGATATGAAAAAATGCAGATTTTTTTTGTCAAAAAAGAAATTATTTACAAGGAAAGAGAAACAAAGCATAAAAAGCAGAAATATGGTGTTTATTTTGTTTTTGTTATGTGGTGTGGATGTATGTGCTGTTGCCTCCCTGTACCTTCATTGTTTTAAGATAGAATCCATTCTAACATGGATAACAATGATTTTCTAACCGTACCAAGTGACTATCAAACATTTTTACACAATTTTTCCTTTGTAAATTCTTCTCCTCTTGCCTAAAAATCATGCGGGCAAATTGTTGACGTAAGTTAATGACACAACGTGCATGTTCTGATTCTCTTTGTGCTGCTTGTTTGAGATGCAGTTTGTAAACCGAAACAATTCAAAAGGTTTTCAACGTCTCCCACTAAAATTAAACAATGAAGCTGGTTGTGTCAACCTTTTTTTGTTGAAAGCTTGCAGACTGCATCTTTGATGGATTTTTGGTCATGTGACTGCTAATGAATCCTCATTTGAGTTTGAAATGACACAAAGGCCTTTGTTTAAGTAAGGAGTTGTGTGCCTGTAATTGGATGTGTTTTTGGTTGCAATGTGTGAAACAATGTTTTGTTTGAGGTGTTAATTTGCATGAATGATTCAAAAAGAACATCCTAAATTACAGTGGATACTTTTCATATGAATTAGTTGGTGGCCTATTGAAGGTTCACTCTAATGATAACAGTGTGGGGCCCATTATAATTATAAGTGATGATTATTTATGTTATGCAACCCCCAGCATTTCCCCCCCTAAAAAGCAATTAATTGGCTAGAATTTCCTGTTGGATTTGTAATAGGACATAGCCATTGGTTTCCGCTCACCAAAAGGTTGGCTCTTAGCTGTATGAGACTGAAAAGGTAAAACAAAAGATAGCTTATCAGTGCTTTAGGGCACCTATCGTGTTAACTGACTAAAAACAATTTGTTGAAATTTACACCAAACATCAGACTGTAAAGAAAAGGTCTATTGAATGCAGTGGGGCAGTTTGTGCAAGCCAGGTTGGTTAGAGTTTTTCAAAAACTGCTACTAGAAAATAATTGTCTCCTGGATTAAATAAGAATTTTCCAAAAACAAGAAAACATTCCATGAGAAGCAAATGCCTTGTTAATGTCTGAATGGGAGTACAGACACAAACTGTCTTAAGATGATAAAAAGGCAACTGTTGCTCATATTACCACTCCTTACAACCAGGATGTGAAATACAATCTCTGATTCTACATCACGTGGAATTGTAAAATAGAAAATTGTGTCCGGTTTCATAAGGTTTGAACATTTAGGAGCCACACTTAAAGCTTTAACAAAGTAACAAACCAATGAAACGTGTTTTAGTGAAGTGGTTGCTTCTGGCTGACGAAAAAGCCTTTAAAAACAAACGTAACATAGATCTATGTCATGTGGAAAACTCTTCTTGCCATCTAAGAAGTCCTTTATAATGTAGGACACCTTTGTTGTTACAACATGCCCCACCTACAGGCTTTGCTCACGGCATTAAGATAGCCCTTGTTAGTTTTCTTTGTTTTTAAACAAAATTGGTTAATTACACTCTAGCAGCATAAGTTTATTGGAATAGTGATAATACACACTATTTACAAAGCAAAGAAATCTGTATTTTGATCAGATTCATTTCATAGCACTAAGGAAGGGTTTACCATCTTCAAGATTCAGCTCTGCACTCGTAAACTATTTATGAAGCCATTGCTACATCTATGTATGTGACTCTAAGCAGTCAAGAGGTTTGAGATGACCCGGGAGCCACTAAGTAGCAATACTGCCATTGGTTTTACAATACTTACATTCAGTTGTTTGGACAATTTCCCAGCCTTGGGGTGTTGGAAATGAGGTATGGGGGGAGTGGCTGTGGTGGGGGTGTGGGCGTTAGAAGTCCCCCAGCAGCTTGTTATCTAGACCTGCAAAGGCCTAGTAATTCAATCCACTGATTTAAACCTGATGTGCTGAAACAGGATAACAACTAAAATATGCATAACAGTATAGATTAGGGACCAGTATAAATAAATAATATCTGGTTTAAAATTCACTTTTCTTTTGATATAACATGTTCTTTTGATTTCTTTCTTCGGGAAGGATTTAATACATCCCTACTGCTTCACAAGCTTTTAAGAGGAAAAGAGCACCCATCAGTTGTGAATGGAATCAAAACTAAAGCATTAAAGAAGATCAAATACATCAGTTATGCCCTTAGAGAAGCAATTGTTTCTGTTCATTAATCTTGAAAGGTTTATGAGACCATTTCCTGAATAGTTTAATACCTTCAGGACCTGACAGGACTATTAATGACTAAACAAGTTTGGTTAAAAGATTGAAAGTTTGAAGGACCCGGTTTCAACTCTAAAAATATTGTTAGCATGACCATTTTATAGTTTTGCAGTATCATATGACAAAACTGCAGTACCTGTGGAGCAATGTATTTACTTATATGTATAAGTCAAAGTGAAAACTTTGGCCACACTGCATGTACATTTTTGTGGGTGAAGAAACATGAGTTACAAGTAATTAATTACAGTCTTGGGTCTCCAAATAAAGTTATCAGAAGTAGAATTTTATAACAGTGCTAAATATGTAATCTTAACTTTAGCAAAAACTTAAAAAAATTAAAAAATCCTATGTGTTCTAGATTAATCTAGCAATTATGTGCATATTAAAGAGGCATTTCTGAATTTTCTAGTGATACTGCTACCAGTGGCCAAAACCAGAACTGCAACACTCTTCTGCTCTTTTTAGTAGCTCATACTCGTACTTAACCTATTTTTTCTTTTGTTTTTTAAACTTTTTTACCTACGTGAAGTTTGCATTGGTTTCAGAGTTGAGCTGGATGCCAGTCACGGAGTCATTCTGAGTATCCACAAAATCCATTTTGAATCTAATGCTTCGTATGTTTGCTAGGTGAGCCCCATTTAAAACGGACATGCTTGACGTTACATCCTCCTAACAACACTGGAACTTCTGACCCGAAATAAATTAAGAAAAATAGGCTAAAGGCTTATAGATGCATTGGCTCTCAACTACCGAGGTGTCAGTTTGCTCACCAAGCCATGTTTTAGTCATAAAGGGTCAAATAAAAAGGCTATTTTAAAGATAATGTCTCTTTAAGGGGCAATCCTAACAAAGTAGTCCTCTTCCTTTGAACCCAATTGAAGTGAAAGAGTTTGTAAGTGTAAAGAGAAAAAGCTTATTAGGGGAACACCAAAATTAAAGCAAAGCTTTTTTAATCCCTCTGGCTCCCAGTTCACTTCTTAAGCCTCTTTTCATATATTCTAGGATGTGGGTTTTGCCAGGTATTTTTGATTTAATAAATTGCAGTGTTTGCCTCTAAAATAAATCTTCCTCTACTTACAGGAGCTGAATTAGTACATGAGGATCCATTAGAACACCCCTTTGTAGTTCCCCGTGCACCTTCCATTCCCACTCCCTCAACCCACCACCCACTCCTAACCATTATTGAGACCACCAAAGAGTCCTTGTCCAAGGCTACTGAGGCGGGGGTACCTTGCTTGTCGGACCGAGGCAGCGATGATTGTGATGATGATGGCTTGGTGATATCGGGGTATGGCTCTGGGAAAGCGATGAAGTCCTTACCTGCCCCCACTGATGATGATGAAGATTTTCACTCGAACTTCTCCTTGTTAAGACCCACATCCCACTTTCAAGGTGACTACAAAGCACATGCGCCCAGGACTTTTAGACAAAACAAACCTTCCATCTTCAGATGCGGTAGGACTACCACCATACCAGTAACCGCCAACCAGAGCCGCACCACTACCACCTCTGCCTCCACCACAGCCCTCCACACTTCTCCGGCAAAACAAATAACCGCGAGCTAAAACCCCAGCCCCAACCTAGTGTTGCTTCTATTGCCACATCCTTTGAGGTAGACAGCAGCAAGCTGAGGGGCCCATTAATAATTTCCGCCATGTTCCATAATATACCCACAGCACTCCCCACAGAGCCAGGCGTCAGGCGAGTACCAGGGCCCTCGGAGGTGGTCCGTGAATCTAGCAGCACCACCGGGATGGTCATCGGAATAGTGGCGGCCGCAGCGCTGTGTATCCTTATTCTCCTGTACGCCATGTATAAGTACAGGAACAGGGATGAAGGCTCCTACCAGGTGGACGAGAGCCGGCACTACATAACCAACTCGGCTGTGCAGAGCAATGGTGCTGTCATGAAGGACAAACAGCAGAGCCTGAAAAGCAGCAACAAGAGACAGAAAAACAAGGATAAGGAGTATTATGTGTGACTGAGACTTTTGTCAACCCGACAGAATGGAGTAAGAAGGCACTGAGAGAACTTTTATTACCAGTTTCCCTGTGAGGAGCTTTGACAAATGATGGTATAACATGGAACTTGAATAATTCTATACTGTGCTGAATAGTTGAACTGATATTTACTGTAACATAAAGCACACTTACTATTAAGCAAAAAGCTTAATGACAAGGTTAAATAGCAACTTTAGAAACCTTACACTTCTATCTGGTCAGAGACATGTCGCCGGTATACAAATATTTCACAGCACCATTCTCCTAAGTGACTTTTAGAGCTATGTGATCCTTGGCATTAAACAATTTTTGTGAAATTGTTAACTACAAAAGGCTCATTATCTTAAATGTTTCCAGCATGTAAGCAACAAATAATGCTTAAAGAGAGGGGGTCAGGCACACAAAGGACTCTTGTAATCAAAATATTACAGATTTTTATGGTTTATACATAATATAAGTGTGGTGTCTTACATATTTTTGCTTAAAGCAAAAGAAAAAAAGATTTAAAGAGAACAATAAGAAAAGAAAACTATTTTATGTGTATAATATGAATCCAAGTGAGCCAATTGCAAAGGGCAGACCTCATACCATCTGTTTGCTCTGGCATCTAATTCACCACAATTATTCTCATTGTCTGATGGACACAGTGACACTCTTTGTGGGAGGAATTTGTCAGTTCTCTTGGTTAGAAGCGCCTGATTGTAAAATGCATGCCATCCTGATTCCACAGTAAGGTGCAGTACAGTAAAAGTGCAGTAAAGAGTGTTCAACTTGGATCACACAAAGTCAGTTCTTCATCTAAGATCAGGACTTCTTCTCCTCTCAAAACCCCTCAAACAGATCTCTTCTTGCTGCACAGACCATGGTGGTTTTATCCTTCTGCACAAGTGTGTTGGTTCATTCCCTATCATTCTCTTTTCTATGGAGGTGTCAGGAAGAACACAAATGCAGTACTGCAACACTGTTAACAAATGTGTATACAGAAATAAACCAGATGTTAAAAGTGTGAATTCTATCTGCTGTCACAGTCAACTGTGTCCAAAAAAATGAGAAATTTGTTTACATATTTTATTACACGCTATCTGTTGTACTTTGTAGGTAGTAAATTGTACATATACCATGACAGTTGTAATTTTTAGTACCTCTATTGTACAGACTGAAGATATGATTTATCAACAGATTTCATGACAAAAATCTATCTATCTGTTAATTTACATGGAGAAAGACTTTAACCAGACTGTGGAGAATCATATTGATATTCATGAAGAATAAAAATGTATTGTTAGCCTAGAAATCTACACAGAGATGTTTCTAAAGTTGCATGAATATTTAACTACTTGCAGTTGTCCAACAAATACAAGGTGCCCTCTCTTCTCAACCATGGCATTCTTGTCCTGGGGTACACTGATCTCTGTTTTGCTTTGTTTGTACTTTTTTATAGAGTGAAAGAAAGAGCATAAACTCAGAGTCATGACAGAGAAGCTCAAATAAAAGCTATAAAGGGGGGTTCACTGTTTAAGAAGATGTCATTTCTTCTTTGTCATTAGTTTACATCTTGTTTTGAAGAAACGTTCCACCCATTTATGTTTACGTTTTCTGCCATTGCTATTAAAACAAAAGTGATTTTTTTTCTTAAAAATCATACTTTGGGTTACAATTGTTATGTTTCATCACTTTTTTTCATCCATTTGATAACAAATAAACTTTTTTTTTCTCTCTGAAATTATTCTCCTATCACTGGGTAATTAAATTTATACCATTAGTGAAGTAATAGTTTACCAAAACCATTTTTTTGTTATCTGGACATACGAAGCCTAGTAAAAAAAAAAAAAAAAAAGAAAAAGATTATCTTTTGGCCATCCAATTTCAACCTTTACCTAAACTCTGTAGCCCTATTCCTATATCTTTCATTGATGTAGAGGAGGGCAAACTCATCTTGCCACTTTCAGAGATTCCAGGAACAACTTGTCAACGTAAAAAATCTAATTATATTTCTGTGATAGAGATATTTTTACTTCCACCATAAATTCTAAATATGTAATTATGCGTATATGTCACCACTACCGCAAAAATAAACAGTACTAAAAATGGTCATGTTTTTGTTAAGTTAGAAATGTCTTTACCTTACAATGGAAACTATTATGCAGGAGGCAGGAGTCTGTTATGGGATAAGCTGACCCCCATCATGATATTCCTTGACTACTCTTACTACTCCAATGTGAACTTATGGCCTTGTTGAGAGAATGTCTGTTCTTCTACTTTGTATTTTTTAGTAGTTCATAGTCCTTCACTGGCTAACCCCAATCATTAAAAGGGACTTTTTTTTGCAAGATTTAGATGTTTTGCTCAAACACTCCTGATTTAATTAGTGAAATCACCTTTTTAAAAAGACATATGGAAGGACTACAGAACGTCCCATCCCAAAAGAATTTTCCTTTATTCAAAATTACTAAATCCCTTCTTGAGGTCTGCATTGGCAGACATCATGTAGTTTGTGATCTCTTATAAAAAAATATGAGATTTCTTAGAATTTTAGTTGACATTCTACAAAAATGATTGCCTTGAGTACTGGGATCACTCACCCATAGCATACAATATTGTTTGTTCATTAATAAAGCAAAACCTGCCAAAGAAATCCTAAAAGTGACACCAAAATGTAATGGAATATTAGGTTCAGGATTTCACCTGGAAACATTTTATGCAAGCTTAATGCCTTTTTTCCTATCTGTGAAGGTTCTCAGTCATCCAGGTCATGGTCAAGCTTGGCAAGTTCAGTTGAGGCAACTGGACATGAAGTTTTCTTGAAGACGTTTCACCTCTCATCCAAGAGGCTTCTTCAGTTGTAACTGGTGGTAGAGATCACTAAGATAAATATACTGTAGGTGTGATCAAAGAATTAGGGGAGGTGAAGAAAAGAAAAAAAGTGGTTCTGATCCGTCCAACATAATGGCCAATAGAGTTCACCTGAGGGTTGTTGATGGTCGTTAGGGGAGTTCTGAATGGTCGTTAACTCCCTCATCAGAGTGGTTTAAAGTGTGAGTCAGGTGAGGGTAGATGTGAGATGAATCTTTCTTTAAAAGTGCTTTGTATGTGGGTGACAATTTATGTCTTAGACCACCACGCATTTACCTTCAATAAAATGCCGTCTTGGCAAAATATAAAACTATATGATAAAACAAACCACTACCCGTTTAAAGTCAATAACCCCACAAAGGTCTGAGGCCACCATGTTTTAGCCTTAGCAGTTTTTAATATTTGCCTTGACCACTGACCAAAAGTGAAATCCACAAAAACCTTTCTTTAAGTTGTTGTTTATGTCTCTTTCTATTTGATTTATACCTACATCATCGTTTATACCTTTATCATCACATCAGTTAAGCTCTCCATTAACTTATCTTAACACATCACAGAGGACTTTTAAAGGATGGACTCTTAAAGATTGAAAAGGTAAAGCCCAGCTTCGAACAAATAAAAGAAAAACCTTTAAAATGTATTTATATTATTTGAGCTTTGTCACACAGTAGTATTTTTGTAAAAGGCCAACACAAGAGTAAACAGAAACATGTCAGTTTTGCTCTACAAAGAAGTTCATCCGGATAACACACAGTTTACTAATTGCATGGATAACTTCAAAATCTAAATCTAATATCATTCCAGGACTGCATGTTACTTTTCCAATTCCCACAATACTAAGCTTCCCACACCTTAAGACCCTCTCTGTAGTGGGTGAATGTAATTGTGATATTGGGATGTGTTGACAAGTGCTGATGTGTGCAAAAATGAAAGTGCATTAAAAATGGGGCTGTTGCTGGTACGAGACCCGAATGCTTGTTGACAGCAGAGTTTCTCCCACCTCCTCACCAAAGCCCTAGGTGTCTCCATTTTATTCAGTACAACTTAAATACATTCATACTTTTTTTAAATATTTCTTTTTCATTCTTTGTCAATCAGAAAAGTGGATGCAGTACAGATTCATAAGTTCATTAAAGCATCAAAGGACCAGATGTTTTACTGTGTTATAATTGAGTTTTTAAATAATTTAAAGAATATCTGAAAGAATAAATGGTGTGAAAGGATAATTGCTAAAAAAAAATCAAAAACAAAAGGAAAGCATATATGCTTTTCATGTTGCAGTGGAAAGCACAGCACCACCATCAGGAAAATATTTATGTATGTTTAAAAAATTGTGCCTTTAAAGGTCCTATACTGTGCTTTTTTTAAGACTTTCAAAGTTAACTATAGTCATATACATACAAAAAATAATATCTTTAATGATATGGAGTATTAACTTGTTATGAAATACTAGTTATTATCTTCCAATCCTAAAGAAGGCTTTAAACAAATCAGCCTCTTCTCCTCTGTGTGCTACTCATTTTAAATGTTGCCATATCACACCTCTACTGAAGGCTGAACAAAATCAGACCTGTGAATGCCAGAAAACAGATTTTTATGACTAAGACATTAGCTAATATAGAGCTTTAATTGTCCCTGTGCATATTTGTTGCTAAAAGAGCCATTTTGTCTTATCTTTTAGCCAAAATCACCACGGGACTGGGCAGGGTTGATGATCGGAGTGCAGAATTCAACAACCATGAATCAAATGCAATACCACTATGTGCCTGATTGTACATGATTTTGATAAAGAACAAGCACTATAATATAGTTAAAAACTGTAAAAAGTTCATTTTGCATCACATAGTCCCTTTCACAGTTCACAGCCCTAATGATTGAAAAATATCATCAACCAGACTAGTCTTCCTCAGAATTCTACATTAACAACTAAGTAAAAAACTTAAAATGGATCTGTTTTGTAATTCTTTTAATAGTGCAGTGAGTGAGGGGAGTCTGCACACTATAAAATGAACATTTCCTTGGTTTGGAGGTATAAATGAACACACCTGATATGTTCAGTGTGCGGAACTAAAACTATTTAATTCAATTCAATTCAGTTTATTTATATAGCGCCAAATCACAACACATGTCATCTCATGGCACTTCACAAAGAC
>JAUZNJ010080942.1:0-50928 GCA_034780135.1 Jordanella pulchra | reverse complement strand
TGTAAGAGATCTTGGTGAATGTTTTGGTTTTTGTATTTTTGTCTGTATTTATTTGCACTTCATTTTTTTTTCTTTTCCCTAACATGACGTTTTACTCTAAGAACTCTTAACTTCACCAACAATTTTTTAAATTGTGATCATATTCACAGATGCGGTTAATTTTCTGGACCTAATTCATGTTTCAGGTTGGATTCCAGATGTTTTTAACTATTGTAATAATACCTGAAGTTATTTAGAGGCCTTCTCCAGGTCTTCTTTGCCTTATCAATTCCCTGAATTCCTGTTTGTCACATTACCACAGATAAAATGTAGCAGTAAGGTTTAACAAGCTATTCTTCAAGGCTGATTTGGGATTTTTAAGTCGACATGAGGGGTTGCTTTTCTAAGATAGTTTAATATTTCTAACATTCACCTCCTTGTAAAAAGAGTTTTGTTTATAAATAGATCTTGGACCACGTTTTAGATAATTTGATGGAACGTTTCACCTTAAATCTGGTTTTCTTTTAGTGTGAATTTCAAGGAACCGGAGGCGGTGCGAGCGCTGACCTGCACGCTGTTGAAGGAGGACTTTGGGTTGACCATCGAGATCCCTCTGGAGCGCCTCATCCCGACGGTCCCGCTGCGCCTCAACTACATCCACTGGGTGGAGGACCTGATCGACGGTCAGAAGCAGCCACGCAGGGGCATCGACATCGGTATATACCTGCATGTGTCGCTGTGGAGTGTGGGAGCCGCTTACAACCTGAACACATGAGTTCTGGGAGTCCTAGGAGTACATGTCAGATAAAATGTCCCTCTTCCATTAGAATAAGAAGCGCAGATTTACCAGCTGACATTTTTTATCTACTTAAGCCAAATTTCAGTGCAAAAATAGTTTTATTTAACACATGTAAAAGTATTTAACCAACTTGAACTTATTTGTCACGTGAGTCCTCAACTTGCACAAGTTTCAGGACTAAAATATCAGCTCAAGCTCACTAAGAGTGGAAGGAGAGTGTCTGTCGATGGCAAATTTAAATTCTGCCCAAAGACTCAATTCGATGTTTTTGCCATTCAGGAGGAAATAAAGTGTTAAAAAAAAACAGTTGAGCTGCTGACAGATTCTTCTACTTAAGTAATGATGTCTGCAGCTCCTCCAGAGTGACCATAGGTCTTTTGACCAAAGACCAGGTAGGTTTCTAGTGTCCAGGGACTGAGCAGAGCTCAGAGTTTATAAACTAACTGCTTCATACTTCCTCTCTGGTCCCTCTGCTGTGCTCCTTAGATTTTACTGATTTTCTTTGCTCACTAATGTTCAATAAAAAACCTCTGAGGACCTTGAACAGCTTGGTCTATACTGAGATAAAATCTCACAGCAGGGAACTTTGTTTTCTAATGAGGTGGCATCTTAAAAAAATGGTTAATCTTGTATTTTGTTGTTGTTTTTTTTGGAGGGGGGGGTTTAAAGGTGAATTTGGAAACCCTTACTCTTTAGCTTTTGGTTTATTGCATAAAATCCAAATGGAGCACATTGATTTTTGTTTTGCTTTATTTTAAAAGTAATGAGAAGTGTGAGTTTTATAAATGTGTGCTGAAAAAAAACTATCAACCCCCCCCCCC
Source organism: Jordanella pulchra (assembly GCA_034780135.1). Classification (NCBI taxonomy): domain Eukaryota; kingdom Metazoa; phylum Chordata; class Actinopteri; order Cyprinodontiformes; family Cyprinodontidae; genus Jordanella; species Jordanella pulchra. The sequence goes on along the minus strand of JAUZNJ010080942.1, from coordinate 49,329 downwards.
CCAGGACCTTTAGACAGTGATGTTCTTATCAAGGCTACTTATTGGTGATGATTTTAAAGCTATCTTTTGCCTCAAATCTGTAATTCTTTTTATTGCTGTTTTAAGGGATTACAAATCTATTACAAAAAGGCCATTTAGAGCATGCAGCTTAGTCGTTCCCAGTTCTCCCAGTGCTAACTCAAATCCTTGTCCACATTCATTTCTGTCAGTCCAAATGAGGTGAACACTGTGCTCTCCCTAAAGAGGTGTGGGTGTGTCCTCTGTGGGAGACGGGGTCACTGATTGGTGACCTTGTAGCTGTCAGGGAGCCGAATGAAGCTGCCTTCTCTGTGATGGATCACCACCGCTCGGCCTGTTAGTAAAGGAGGACGGCTCTCTCTGACCTAAGTAACGCACCTTGTTACGTTTAAATGATTGGATTATCACTGCTGGATCTGACGTTCATTGGCTTCAGATCTTTGGATTGTTTAGCATCGCGTCATATCTTCCCTTTTTTTTTTCTCCATAATATATCAGCGCACATTTCCATATCCTTTCCTGACCTTTGCAATCAATCTTCACAGTGTCTGATGCTACAGATGTGCTTCCTCTTTCCTCAGGCACTGGGGCGTCCTGTATATACCCCTTACTGGGAGCCACGATGAACAGCTGGTACTTCCTCGCGACAGAGGTGGATGACATCTGCTTCGCCTACGCCAAGAGGAACGTGGAGCAGAACAACCTGTCCGACTTGATTAAAGGTGAATGTAGGGTCAAGCATGGTGTAGATGCTATGATGCTGGGGGCTCTGATACCTTATGGAAGGAGGTGGTTTAATATAAGGCGAGTGTTAGTGAAAAAAAAAAAAAAGTTTGTTTAGTTGTTTTCCTCGTTAGGAGGAAGTTGAACATCATGGTCTTATCTTATGTTTCTTTCTTTGACTTTTCTAGTTGTAAAAGTCCCGCAGAAGACTTTACTGATGGATGCCTTAAAAGAAGAGACAGAAATGATCTATGATTTTTGCATGTGTAATCCACCATTTTTCGCCAACCAACTAGAAGCAAAGGTAATTTTTTTTTGTGCAAATGTGTCTGTAAGTTTCTATGTATTGCTGAAAAAAAATATCATTTTTTTATCAAAAACCCACTTTTTTCAGCATTTATTAGTCACTAATAATGACTAATGGCTTGCAGCAAATGAAAACATTCAGCTTCCAAGAAAATTCAAATTTTACACATGAAGAAAATATTTGAGGCTTTTAATCCTGGATTTCTGTCTACCTGATTATATAGAAGTAAACAGCTGTCTGTTGGTCACTGATACCCTCCTCACACAGGAAGAGTCACATAAGTACAGTGTGCTTTATCAAACACATTGATGGAAAGTTGAGCGGAAGGAAAAAGTTTGAAAAAATAAGGCTGCAGTCAGAGTCAAGGGGTCAAAGACCCAAAATGTGTCGAGTTCTTTACGTAAAGCCACTTCTGAACCAAAGACATTGTCAGAAACTGGACTGGACTGTTGCTCTGGCGTATGAAGTTTTTAATTTTAAAATAAAAGTCCTAAGATTTATTTTGTAAACCCATGCACACATATATAACAGAAATCCCTTGCATAATCAATAATCATGTTCAAAAAGGATTATTAAGAAGAAAAAGTTAATAATACAGCTTTGGACTCAGTTTTCTGTCAGGATATTTCGGAGCACTTTGTGCTTCCCTCTGTTGATAAGCTGTATGGAAATACTGGTTACATTTTTCCTTTGGATTTTAAAGGGGCATAGTCATGTTTTGTGTGTATCAAAAAAAAAAAACATTTAACGTTATAAAATAAGGTTATAGACACCAAATGTTTGTCCTTATTGTGTTTAGATATTATATTTTAAGTCTAAATTGAATTCCAGCACAGGGTGCGATGAGCAGACATAAACTACCAGAAGGTGGAAACGCTCTGTTACATAATGGAATCTGTCTGTCCTTGAATGTCTCGCTATAAAGCGACAGCTCAGCATGGCTGAAGGCTGAAGAGCAACCGGACGATTTACAGCAACTCTAAGTTCTAGTGAAACATCCCCAGAGTCCTATCAGAAAACCAGGGAAAAAGAAAATTCCTGTTCCTATCAACCTCAAACTGGAACTAATCATCAAGGTACCTGCCTCTGTTGAAATTAAATGTTTCTTTGCTTTTTTTTTTTTTTCCCTCAAACTGGATCTTGGACTTTTGTCTATAATATTTATAACCCAATTAGGAGGTGCTAACTGGTTTTAACCAAAGACCTCCTTGTTGGCCTCCATTTTACAGTATTATACCTCCAGTCTTTTGTGTTATTATACTTTGCCCCTTTAAAACTCTCAACACGGCCCATTCTAAACCCTGCTGAGAAACTTTTGGAGTATTAACATAAGTAAGATGACAAAAAACATTTGACCAAGCAATACGGAGGAGCTGACGACTGAAACCCCATCAAGCAGAGCTTCCTGATCTCCTCAGCAGGTCTGCAGGCTGATCGCTGCCACTCTTAAAGCTCTGGTTCATAAAGGTTTATTCTGTACAACTTCCAGGATATTTCTGAATTAAATGTCTTATTGCACTTATTTGATGTTGAGAAATAAAGATTTAAAATGGATCTGCATGTATTGGCTTTAAGTTAAAGGTATTGGTGCAGCATTGTTTTTATTCCATCTATATTTTCCAGTTCTGGTTCTAAGTCAGTTTGACTCCAGCATGAAATACTGTTTGTTTACGAGATGCTGATAAGCTTCTAATGGGATTTCCTCCTAATCTCTGTCTGCCTTGTCGCCATCTCTGCAGGGGGTGAACTCCAGAAACTCACGAAGACCTCCTCCCAGTTCGGTGAACACGGGCGGGGTAACGGAGATCATGGCGGAGGGCGGCGAGCTGGAGTTCGTCAAGAGGATCATTCATGACAGCCTACAGCTGAAGAAAAGACTGCGGTGAGGAGCAGATGAAGTCCTTCTTTGTGTGTGCAGGGGGGGTTATCTAAACATCTGAGCCTTGCATCCTGATTATGGGATGGATGTTGAAGTGTGCAGCAGTTTGGATGGAGATTGGCTGAAATTGCTCCAATGAAAGGTGGAGTTTAAGGGGTGAAGCAGGCAGATGGATCGCTGATGTAGATGTCGCTCTTAGTTACTGTAATGGTTTAGGCGCCCACAGGAGAGCAGCTGTGTTTGGGTGGCGGCCGTCACTTCAGCCTCCCCCGTTACCAGGGCTGTCACCCGGGCAGCGGAGTGAGACCCCAGCAGAGTGGGGCTATTAAAGCTGATTAGACAAAGCACACCTGCTCTGGCTCTACAGCCCATGAGAAGTGTCTGTGTGTGTGTGTGTGCGTTCTCACTCAGGATGCTTCAGTGGAGTGGGACTGATGTTAACACCTGCCTGCTCTTATGCGGCTCCGTGTTACCAAATCACGAATACAGGAGGCAGTCGGAGCGAATCCAGATTTGTTTAACAGGTCTGAGGCTCGAGACGAACCAAGCAGAGCCGGCTGTCACTCCCAGCGGCATGCTGGGATACCACAGCTACCAGGTGTCTATGGAAACGCTGCCAGCTTTCAGAAAAGGTCCAGAGAGACACTCTGCCACCCTATCTTCCCCCTCTACAGGGGTAATTACCGTCAGACGGAAGCTCCTGATTCTTTGTGGTATTGAGAGGAAAATGATTTCTGACTGAACAGGAGATTTTCCTTCCAAACTGTGATGAGAAGAGGGGAGCATCTGTTAACATTAGAGCCTATCATTACTTCAGCCAAAGGGCCGACATGCTTATTTTTGCATGTTTGCTCTACAGAAACGTAAGGAGTAACTTGAAGCATCGGGACAGATGGTTATAACTGAGAAAGATGTTAAACTACCAGATAAAGTGAGCTGAGAAAAGTTTTCATCCTCATCTTGTGTTTGGCAGGTTGGTAACTTATAAAATCCAATCTTTTTCCGATCAGTGAATGAACTGGACCTGGGCTATTGATTTCATCTGGAAAGTGATCAATTTAACAAAAAGCATTTTTCTAATTGCAGAGGTTGCGTTCCATTTAATAAGAGAAAGACGCTGACTTTCTCCCTGTGATGTGCTGAAAGAGGGTTTACCAATCCCTCAGGGTAGGAAGAGAACGATGCAGCTATCATGCAGATCCATGCATGCAAGTAGAAGTAAATGTCTTTCTCCACATTTGGAACAAAGTGCTGTGATAATAGGCTCTGAAGGAGCAAACTTTTAAGGTCATGAAAACAATAAAACCCTGAAGTGAAACATTTACCCACTTGTGGTTAGTTTAAAGGAAATGCAAAAAAAAATTGCAAATGTAGTCAAAAAATGGACATGCGGGAAAGGACCACAAGCCGGATTCGAACCTGGGTCGCCCGCGTCGAGGACTACGGCCTCCATACATGGGTCGTGTGCGCTAACCACTGCGCCACCTGCATGTCCAAAAAATTGACATTTTTAAGGGGAATAGAATCATATAGTAAATCCTTAGACTCTTAAACTGTAGATGAAGGTGAATGCTGAGCTCTACACCAGATGTTCTCCAATGTAGCCTCCATCCGTCACAGAAGAGGTTTAAACTCCTCTTTAGGAGGACGCAGCCACGTCTCCAGAGGGGCGGTTACTAATGTGTTCATCTTCCTCCCTGTTGGACTCTACCGCTCATTGATCTCCACCAAACTCCTGTCTTTATTGCACAGTGGTGATTATCGATCAGGCCTCCACCTCAAAAGCACTTCAAAACCATTTTTCTTTGCGCCGTGGGACCAAGAGAACCTGGATGTTTTTCCTGTCTCATGTTTTTTTTCTCTGCCTTTGTTTCACTCCCTGAAGCCTGCCTCTGTTTGATCTGTTGCTTTGTAGTTGAGGTCTGCTAACACACATACGCACCAACAGCTGGCTGATTTCTCTTTCTGCAGGTGGTACAGTTGTATGTTGGGGAAGAAATGCAGCCTGGCACCTTTGAAAGAGGAGCTGAGGAAGCAAGGGGTGAGTATCTGCTGGGACCCAACAAAGAGGAGCCCCAGCAAACTCTGGCTTCTGATCTCAAGTTTGTTCATACAGGAGCTATGCAGATCTGCAGGTTTAAATGTGGCCTGCATATTCTCCCAATTAATACTCCTCCGGTGCCTGTATAGGAGGAGCTTAATCAGACTTTTCAATATGCCACTAAATGAGCTCATGTAAAAGATAAAGGAGGACCCTCTCCCACCCCTCCATCTGCACTAGCCTCCTCTCAACCCTCCTCCAGAGATCGCAGTCTGCCGTAAGCAGCTCATCAGAGTGAGTGGAGGGTTGGCGGATGTCCAAGGAGGAGACCAAAGCTTTTGGTTTACTCAAAAGGACCAATCTATAGTTAACATACCACAGCGTTTATCACCATTTAACCAGTCTAAACCTGGCTTTGTTTCGTTTTTTACACTTGGACTCATTTTGTCTTTTAATGCAGTAGCAATTTCCGATTTATGATTACTGGCAGCAAATATAAAACTAATGTATGAGAGAGAGACCTCTTTCTGTTAGCCACTGAGGACCATTTTTCTTACCCCCACAGAAAATATAGTTGGAGAAGTAAAAAATCTCTTTAGCATAACGTGGGTGACTTGTCTCCATAGCAACCTGTGTAAGGAGGAGTAAAAAAAAGCAACTTATCCTCACTGTTAGGTTGGGTTGAGGATAATGAAATCATGAAAATGTTGGAGATTTTAGATAATATAAAAATGTACAATGATTCTTGTTATCCTTATCCTCAAAGGCAATTCAAATCCTATAACTAAATAAATAAAGGGAGAGGATCCACTTTCTCCATGGCCATTTGGTTGCCATACTTGAATGCTAAAAGTTTGTTGTCTAAACCTTGTTTGTTTCGGAGATATTAAAGTCTTACAGCAGCGATTGCATCACCTCCAGCTACTGTAACCATATTATCCTCTTAGTTAATTTGCCAACTGAGTAATCAGATGAATTAGTTATGAACTAATTAGAATACTGTATTTTCCGGACTATAAGCTGCTACCTTTTCCCCACATGATCCTTGATCTATACAGCTTATACCACGGTGTGGATTTTTTCCTAACTGCCAGTGAGGGCAAGTCAAAGTTGAAAATCACTGGAAAAAATTGATGATTTTCATTTAGCACAAGCACATGCTAGCCAGACAGAGAACAAATGTGCTTGTGCTAAATGAAAATTATCAATTTTTTCCAGTGATTTTTCAACTTTGTCATTTATTTGCTGCATAAAAACTGTCAAACCAATGAAGAGGCGCAACTGCTGCAGAGCTGAAAAATAGAGCTAAAAAAGCCTCATCTTTCATTGCTGCAGCAAGCCAACAAGCTAACGGGAGCTAGCATTCTTCTTCGTCCCTGCTCTAGTGGTGATATGTAGAGCTCCCCCTACAGATCTGGTGAGGGTAGTTCAGTAGATATCGGTTTATAGCCCAGTGCAGCTTATTTAAGTATGTTTCCAGTTAGTTTTTTTCCTTTATTGGTTTTGCTTATAGTGAGGTGCTTTAGTCCCAAAAATCAAGTAATTTCTTTCAATGTTTTACCTAAAATCACTAGCATTCTGTTTTTATTTTACAAAAGAAAAAAACTTTGTTCTCTCTGTTCATCCTCCCATATCAGGCATACATACATATATATATATATATATTTATTTTTCCATCACAATTGTGTTGTTTTCCTTGCTCAGGTTCCCAAAGTGACCCACACAGAGTTCTGCCAGGGACGGACCATGAGGTGGGCCCTGGCCTGGAGTTTCTATGATGATGTGACTGTCCCGGTAACTTCCTGTCTCTACTCTGTTTGTCTGTATTGTGCTGAATAACAGCAGAAGTGATGGACTCGATAAAGATTAGACCCCTGCACAAAGAAAACTCTTCAATTTGTTTTTTTCATCTAGACCAAGTCCCATTTTGACTGAAACCAAATCAGCCGTTTTAGATTAAATGAACTGGGCAGATTTTATAACAGTAAAAGTCATTAGTTCAATTGTTTTATTCTGAATGTCTAGATGAGGCCAGAAAATATAAAGGTATTATGAAAAAAAAAGTTACATTTTAAACATTTAAACATAGATATATTTTTTGGCTAAAATCAAATTTTCAAAAAAAAAAACAAAGAACTTTTCAGTGTTTACATGATCTTTCCTTTTTTGCCACATCACTTTTTATATTTTAGGTTAAAATAACAGTAGAGAGGGATCAACATTTCTATTTATATGGATTGAAATCCAGAAGAGAAGTTGCATTTTTATCCATTAAGTGAATCTCAGACAGGCTTGTTGTGTAACTAACTAATTGTTTTCATCAGCTTCTTTGCTGCAGGTGTGTAATCTGGTGCTTCGTGAGGAGAGATGATAAAATTCATCTCTGATTCCTCTGTTGTTATTGATGCAGCATCTCTGTCCTGCTCCATCCTCTCTCTCTCTTATATGTGGATCCACTGTTCCTCCCCTTGAGCCCTGATCCATTATGTGCACTTAACTCCTGTCCTCCGGGGAGATGTTTATGGGATTTCTAGCCAGCAGTAGCCAGGCAACAGTTGCCAGGGCAGGGCTGTGCGCACACAGCGCCCCTGACTCGTCTGGACAGGATGCAAGTCAGAAATGATTGCGGCAGGAAGAAGGGGGTGAAAAATGAAGCTCTGGTTCTGTTACCCTACCTAACCCTGAATTAAACATGGCTAAGTGGAATAGATGATGACTCTTTGCTGGAGCTCTTTCTGTTTTGGTCCTTCTGGCAGAAAAGCAACCAAGCAGAATAATCAACCTAATTTTTTCTGCCCTCACTCCTGCTCCAAGCTCACATCCATCCAGCATCGTTCCACGCTCAGGAGCAGGCTGTCGTCATTAACCCCCTCAAAGCACGTGTGTGTTTGTGATCAGAGTTTCTCCATCCAATTCTTTGCACGCTCTGCTTCTTGATTCTGCCATGTTTCTGTGGTCAGCATTTAAATGTTCATTCATGACAGATGTGACAGCTGTGACCCATTTAACCATCCTGCTAACCGCCACAGCCCCCTAGTTACCATCACTACCAACACTAAAGCCATGAACACATCTGGAGCCACTTAGAAAGTCCTAGAAAAGCAGCACATTTGAAATGCAGGTGCATCTCCATCGATTTGAATTTCATTCAGAAGTTAATCTACTTACAGTAACTTATTCTTTTGATAATTTGTCAGTTGTTAAATAGAAATAATAGAAACACAAAACGTTTCTGAGGAAGTTGGGATATTAAGTATTACACGTATTTAGTAACTGCATGAACTACTGCAACAATGCAGCCTTCATGGAAGAGATCAACCCGTGGTCCTGCTCAGGTGTTAAAGGAAGCCCGAGTTGGTTTAGTATTGGGATATAGCTTGTTTACTTTATTTAGCCTGGTCTCTAGATTACTAATCCTTCTATTGACAAGTCTCCATATATTCCTGATGCTTGTTTCCTATTTTCTCTGTTCTTCACACTTTTTCCTTCCACTCAACTTCCCATAATTATGCCTGGACACAGTGCCTCTTTAGCAGTGGCATTTTGTGGCTTTGTGAAGCTTGTCTTTGACTGTCTGTTGAACAAATATAAAACATGTTGTGTTTATTTTTCTAATGAAATAATTATATTTTCAAAGAGTTCAGATTTGAGGTTTATAGTTCATAGTTGTCATGATTACCATAAATGAATTGCAGATTTAAAACGCTGTGTTAAATAAATCTGGACATAGACTACTCCAGTCACTCCTCTGGTTTCTTCAGGAGACGCTGGAGATGTTCTGGATTAAAAACCTTTCACAAAGAAACCCCGTTGTTCACTGACCAAAGAGGTGGATGTGTTAATGGAAGAAAATAATATTCAGACAGAAAAGACTGCTGGGTTTTATCTCAGCCCAGAGGCTCTGTGTTGTTCATGCAGGCCTCTGCCCAGAGGACAAATCAGAAAGGTGCAGAGTTCACTCAGACGGTTGGGTCAAATATGATCTAAAATGTTTGCCTGAAGGTGAACTCTGCAGCCTTTGTGTCCCTACTGGGAGTTGGGTATCTATCTATCTGTGGCTGGAATACTGAGATCATTAAACCTTAAAGGAATGAGTTATTACAAAGATTTTAGGTTTTTAAAGTGATCTTTTTTAAAACAATGTGAGTCATGGGTTATCTTCAACAACCCAGAGCCTGCACTGAGGTGATAAATAATAATAAGGAGCTGTATAAATGTAAAGTGAAAAGGTTTCGCTGTAAAACCTCTGTTTGTATTTGTTAGAGAACCTGCAAGCTACACGTTCAGCCTGATGATTATTTTTATTGATTTGCTTCTCTTCTGCAATTAGCTGCAGAACCTCAGAAACCTTAAAGGGAAGGAGAGACTTGTAAAACAAAAGGACAATAAAAAAAAAAAGGTCCAACAAACAGGGAGAGACAAAAAACGTTTAATTCAAGGAGTCCATCAATCAACATAATGATCATGAAAAGTTCACTTGACTTTATTATTTCACATAAAACAAACCAAAAAAAAACAATTCTAGACGTTAATTCCCAAAATAAAAAATGGATTAAAGGCCACAACATAAAGTAACAGATCGGTGATTTGTCTCCAGAACAGTGCAGCAGTGTGAAGGTCGCAGTCCGCTCCTCCACTCTGCCGTTTCTAGGTCAGTCGGCCATGCCGTCTCTGCTGCCGCAGACCCCCCCCCACCCCCAACACGTTCAGCCTGACTGCAGTGACTCATGAGCGCAGCATTCATGTCACTGATGCACAGCCTCTCTGCTCGGTTATGCCTGGATAATGACCTCCATCATCGCTTAGAGCCTGACATCAGAGATTAGAAGATGCTTGATGCGCTGCAGGTTCAGGTGGAAGCTCACACTGCTGCTCCTGCGCTCTCTTGTGGCACCAATATTGTCCTAAAATGGGAACACAGGCATTCATTGAGCTGTGGATTTCTCCCTGGTTTTCCAGCTCATTTTTCTCAGTTTTCTTACGAAATGTTTTTATAAATAATAACAACCGACAGGCCGCGCTAGTTTGCATTTTTTGCAGTCAAATAGTATAACGTTTGTTACATATACAAACCTGATTTCTAATAAACGGCATCTTTAAAAACATGCTTGATGTCAAAGGTTTCTAAATTTTCCATAAGGGTGTGACACATCTTAAAATGAAGACACACTGCCCTCTGCTGGCAGTTGTAGCTCTATGTTTTGAATTCAATCGTCACCACAGCAGGCTTTTAATATTTTACTGTAAATACAAGACTTTAGACACAACTGTAATTGTTACAAGTGTTTCCCCTGCACATTAATTAAATCCATTGTAAGAATATCTAGAGAAAATTTGTTCATTGTATCATAAATGACTGTTTTGATCTTAGCTAGACAGCAAAGGAGCTTAACCAGTTAAGAGAGTAAACCCTGACTAAATCATTTCTGTCCTCTTGAATGCTTTATTTAGTCTAAGCTGCACTGAAGATAATAAAAGTTGACCGATTTCAATGGTCAAGATGGGTTTTTTTAAGTGATTGCTTTTTTTTTTTTGTTGTCCTCCTCCAGTCTCCTCCCAGTAAGAAGCGTAAACTGGAGAAGGCTCAGAAACCGCTGTCATTCACGCTACCAGAGGCAGGGGTGAAGGAGCTTCAGGCCAAGGCTTTGGCGGCAGCCTCCAGCAGCAGCAGCAGTTCTGTGGACAGCATCACTGCTCTGATAGAGAAAACCCTCACTGAGCTGCGGGTGAGCTTCACAACAACACCACCACCACTGCCATGTCCCTCATTATTAGTGATCAGTCTGAAACTGGTCTTTGTGCCGTTTCACAGCTATGGATCCACTCACAAGATGCACCTTATATAAAAGAAACAGACTTCCACATATACACAGTTAGGTTTGAAAAACATGAGGCTTTTTACTGCACCTCTGAACACACTTTGTCAGGCTTTTCAGGATTTAAATAAACAGGTTAAATACAAACACCTCCATCTTAATTGTGGATAGTTGCATCCTGGTTGATTCAACTGAAAAAAAGATCTGTTTGCGAGGGATAAGACTGAAGAAGAAAAAACGTTTTTATCAATTGTGAATCTGATTAAAGGGATAAAGTCCTGGAGTTATTTTTATTTTTTATAGGCTAATTTGAATCTTTTAGCTAAAGGATCCAAATAAATTCTTTGTAGTAAAGTTATCAGTTGGTATGAAGTGGCTGCAGGAAATTTAACCCTGGTTATGTGTAACATGGAGTCTAGGCTAAAAACATTGCTGGAGAAATTGTTACAGTTTGATGCAAACGGCATATAATCGTCTGATCATTGTTACAAATGTATATTTGGCATAAAAAGAATAAAACCTGACATCTCCACACATGAAACAAGTTTAAACCCAAAGCTCTCAGGTGTCTGTGATAAAGATCGACTGATACAGGTTTATTAACCCTTTATACGGCACTCATTTTTATACTTTGAAATTCAACTGCAGTGTTAAAGGATGACAGAACAAGACCGTGTTACTTTTGTTTCATAAAATATATAGATATTTTTTTCTTGACAAATGTAATTATCAAAAACAGCCACTTGATCTAATGTGGTAAAAAAATCCAAAGACTGCTTTTTTTACTCTTTAAATTAGCTTATTACCTTTTTAAATGAGCTTTTTCAGGGTTTTTAACCCAGCATACTAAGTTTTTAACTTATTTATTAACTTTTTCTGCGCTTAATCTACAGTAGCTACCGTTGCACTACTGGTTGTATTCTATCAAGCAGTTACAGTCAGCTTTAAGACAGATGTGGACCTTGCAGACCCTGCGAATCACATGCTCCAAAGTGGTGTTCTATATAAAGGGTTAAGACCAATGCAGACAGCAGTTATTTTAACACAATTTCTTGTGTTAAAATAACTGTGTTAAAATAAAATGTGTTGCAGATTATTTTTTTCTGTGAGCCAGTTTTTTTAAGCTGACATTGCTTTCTCTTCCTCAATTTACATGATAAAAGTGACACGACGATAGCAAACGTTACGCAAGTCTCAATTTTAACCAAAATGCAAAATTTATCAACAATGCAGATGAAAGAAAACTCTCAACATCAGCCCAACATACTGGATGTATCAGTCGACTTCTAGTCTGCTAGAAAGCTAAGAAAACATCCAAATTAGCATAAGGATGACCTAAATTAAAGATTCAGACGCTGATAAACTTCTACCAAAGAGGTTTATAGCACCTAGATGTTGCTGCTTAGTCGTGTTTTGTATTTGTTGTTTCTAGATTATTTGATTATGCTTCAGCTCTTGTGGTCTTCTGGTCTGGTGGTCTTTCTGCAGGTGCTGCATAAGCGTGTCCCCTGCAGACAGCAGGAGCAGAGTCTCTTCCTGACTGCTGTGGAAAACACCTGGATCCATGGCCGACAGAAGAGGCGGGAACACACCCGTCAGCTGCGAGAGCTTCCCAGGGCGCCTCCCGGCACCGGTACCTCTGTGCAAACCAACGCTGTCGCAGCTGGTCAAGTTTCCACCCAAAACCAGCCCGTTTCCACTGCTTCCTCAAAGGAGTTGAGTTCAGAAGCTGTGACCATGGCTGGAGGACAAGAAGAGGAAGAGGTACCAGCAAATGCAGGGGATGAGGATAAGAGTTCCTCCCTCTGTGCTGAACCAGGACAGAAAATAGACCCGAAAACTCCTGCTGATGGGAGCACCGGGGACTCCGGACGGTCCGGGACCCCCAGTGGAATCGAGCTCTTTCTGTTCAAGTGTTTGCTGAATGTGATTCCAGAGGGGAGGGACGTAGGGATTGAGATGCACTGGGTCGAAGGTCAGAACAAAGACCTGATGAATCAGCTGCGTACGTACCTCAGAAACACTCTTTTAAAGTCTATTGGGAAGGTCTGATGTTCAGTTAGGGGTTTGTTCAAAATCATTAAACTATTGATTTAGAAATTCTACTTTTTTTTTTTAAAACAAAAAACTGCTAATTTTGATCGAAGTTTTATATATACATTTTTGTTAGTTTACCTTTTAAGGTAATTTTTACTCTTAAAATAAAAGATCTGTTCAAACTTTAAGAATAAATGTAGTTTTTTAAATAAAACATCTGCTTCGTTTTTTTATGATGCAGTACACTAAAGTGACCATAGGAGGTCGCAATAGTTTGCCTTGCCCAGTTTAATTGACCAGATTATGAAATGTTAGTGTTGGACATTGTTACTTATGTCCCTGGTTAAGGAATTTCCTGGCGTCTCTGATAAATTCCTGTGCTTGGAAAACCGTTGATGTTAAAGGACTCGGTTATTACTTCGCTGTCGCTCACATGCATCTGTATTAGAGCCCAGTCAATAACAGGAAAACTGTTATAAACATCCACAGCTTGTGGATGCACTAACCCTGTAGTAAAAAAAAAAAAACAAAGACAAAGTACTTCCTGACCGTACAACATGTGCCTCGATCCGGCTGGACTTTGACTCTACTGTGTGACTCTATCTCTGTGTGTGTGTGTGTGATGTGGGGGTGGGGTTGGGGGGCACGAAACCAACCGTGTTTGCTTTTTTATTCTGTCTCCAGGCTAAGGTTTACAAGGTTAATGTTAACAGCTCAACTTATTGATGTGTCTTTTTTTTTCAAAAAAAGTGAGGACATTTGCTTTACAGATAACACATGTTAAAACAAGCCGGATTGGTCCATGTCTGAATCACATGAGCTAAAATAATTTCATATCAGCATTTTATTTTTATTAAAAATAAAACAACTTCCTGTTAAATTTAAACATTAGCCAGAAGTGCAATGGTTTTCTGTAACATTTTCTTAGGGACTTTGAATGTACCACCATTTGCTACAATATCTACAAAACTAAACCTCTGACCTTTTAGAAGAGGGTTCAGGGTATGTTTCCTAAACGTTCTATAACCTTCAGAGAATGTTCCCTACAGGCTGAAAATGCTGATCATCCTCTGGACAGGAATTTTCTTTGAAAATTCTAATTTATCTAGCCTGTGAGTGAAGAGTTCATCTTTCTTAGAACATTGAGGAAGTAAGGTTCCCTGAAACCTAAGGTTGGCAATATAGCCTTCATATGAAATTCCTTTAAGGTTTGTTTTATCTATAAGTTCAACCTCCTTGGAACTATCAGGAGATGTTCCCTAAGGGTTCCTGTAATGTAACCACAACCTACAGTATGTAACCTTTTAAAAACCTTAAGGCTCTTATTTTTTTAATAGTGTGACTTTCTGGGAGCTTTCAGTCATTTGTCCCTAAAGGTTTCTTGAAGGTTGACAGCAACGTTTATAATAAGGTTTTATATCACCTTCAAAGTATAGTTTAAAATTAAAATGTTGGAGTAGAAATTTACTGTAAACAATAATAACACAATATTATTAGAATTAAAAATATTGGGCGTGGCATGGTGGTCGATGGTTCGAATCCCGGCCAGTCGACCTTTGCCACATGTCTTTCTCTACCCTTCCTGTCTGCCTACTTTTGAAAATAACACAAAATTAAAAACCACTAGAGCCTAAAAAATAACATTAGCAAAATTTAATATATAACTTTCTGATTAGTACATATATGGATATACCATTCAAATGTTACATTTCAGACATCATTTCAAAGATAGTTTATTTAATGCCTGCTAAAAGTTTAATTGATTTATTTAGAAACACCGATTAAGGTAATACTTGTGGGCTAAATTTTATGACTTTTTTTTTTTTTTTTTAACTTAATGCTTCCTAAAGGTTCCCTGACAGATTTACACTAAACTGGAAATGCATGTTTCACTATTCCTAAAACAATGCCTGCAGAAAATATTACATATAAAAAAATCTCAGTGATTTTTTTTTTTTTTTTTTTAATTTCATATATATTCTAAATCTATATATTGACACCCTATTTCTTAATTTGGATGCACTTAAAACTGGTTTTATTTTAATCACTACCTAATCATGTGTTTTGAGTGTTGATTTCATTTTTGCAAGCAAGGTATTGGTAATTTCTAACATTTCCTTGCACTAGACTGATGCCAAATTTAATTTTAACTAAAAAATAAACCCCTATGATATAAGATGTCATTTCAAGAGGGACATGAGACAGAAAGGGAAGAAGAAAGGGTCTTCAACACGAATTACTAATTTGATCATTTTCTAAAATAAGATTTTTTTTAAATCATTTTTTCTACTATTTCAGATAAAACCTTGAAAAAAATGAATTTCCTTAACATAGAAATTACTTTGCAGTCCGGTTGCCATGTTGATAACGTCAGCGAGTTGCTAAGCGACACGAAACTGATTGCGACGCAAACTTTTTTTTTTTCTGGATTTATGACATTTTTTTAACAAAACCGCGCCGGTCACAAGGAAGGCGCGTGAGTTTTGACAGCTACGGGCGCAAATAAGGTCGAGCAGATGATTGGAGAATAATAAGCTCCTTATACAATGTCCGTTCACAAAAAAAAAAAAAAAGAACAGAGGACGCCATTTATGTTCTGAAAACGTTCTACAAATGTCAGAAATGTTCAACCTGCAGGGTCGAAATGTAGAGAAACACCAGGAGGGCTTTTACAATACTATCAGTCCGAGTCAGGTTCCGTGTTTTGTCCTCCTCTCACGTCCGCGGAGGGTGGAGACGGCTACGTGTCTGTGGGCGTTTCAATCTACTGCGTGATTCACACACCACCGTATTTGTTCGTACTACTTTGAGCGCCATCTTGTTTGTAACTCCCCTACGTAAGTGGCTGAGTTCCTGCAGAGGAGGAGGAGGAGGATCCGATTACTTCATTTTTTTTCAGTTTGTTTTTCCTCCCCCATCGTTAGTCCGGGGAACCTCTTCCCGCACTGTAGTACACAGTCGAGTGTCTCTCTCTTTGGCCGTAGTGCTTTTCTTTAAAATAATTCCCAGGCACTATTTTTTTTTTTTTGACAGCGGGCAGAAATGAGCATCGAAACGCTTCTAGAAGCTGCCAAGTTTTTGGAATTACAAGCCCAGCAACAACAAAAAGCACGTGGTAAGTTTGTTTTTTTTATCTGTAATATGAAGTCGGATCTATTTTCCGATGCATCTGTCATAAACTGTGATTGATAAGCAACAAGAAGGTCGATATTAGTATGTCTAAAGATGGGTTATTCATTTCCTGACACCTCAAGAAGCCATTCCTGCGGTTTCTAATCTTAATCATAATACCAGAAGCGGGTTATCTGCGAAATGTCAGATCGTACTTTAGTTTTACTTTCATATTTTGTGTTTGTCTGCAGATGCTTGTGTTGTAGCTGTTTTATTTGTCCAGTAACAGGTAAATGTAACAAAATACAGGCGATTTTTACCGCAGTGAGCATCAGTGTTGGTGCATCGAAACCTGCTGCGCACTTTTTACTGTAAAGTTCCCAGATGATTTCTGCTTTTACCTCGAGTTGTAAGGATCACGCGCTCACGCTGTAATAAAACTGTTAAATAAAAATGAAATAATTTATAATTCAACAACCAAAACGTGGGGGTGGGAGGGTGTTAAGGGCGGTGGCGCTGGGAATACCAAGCTCCTTTTTTATATAATGACCTGACAGCGACCAAAAGGGGATCAGGTGACTGCTTTATATTCATCTGTCCACATCGGTCAACCGCTGTTGTTAAACGTATAAACTCTGGTCTTAATGGCATCGCTGCATGTTTTAGGAGTGTCTTTTTATTTTAAAAAGTAAAACATCAAACTAACTCTTGTTCCTATCAGACTTTCTATGTCTGTCCGTGACGCGCTAGCAGCAAACCACGCCCTCGAAGTATTAACGGTATACTAGCCCCGCCCCCTTTACCACGTGCTTGCTGGGCAACCCCTCCCAAAGCTTGTTTATACAAACGATGAGTCACCCCTCTATGTAAAGCTGAGCTCTTTCCTCCTAAGAAACGAGAGGTGGAAGCTGGAAATGAAGCTAAACACAAGGAGAATAAACGAAATATTTAGTTTAATATGAAGAGAATGAGGATACATTTTCTATCATAGACACACGGACTTTTTTATCAATAAGATGCTAAGTGGAATCCAAATAAAATCTTTTTTTTTTCTGTATAATTTGTTTAATTGTTAGTAGGATCCACATTAGTTTCTGACCCGGGTAGCAACTAGTCTTCTGAGGGTCTATCATCACAATATATATATCACAAGTTTTAAATATTAAAATATATATTTAAAATATAGTGAAGGTGAAAACAAAAACAATAAAAAACAATTAACTCGATCAGAAATAAGGAAAGTTTTTTTTTTGTTGTTGTTGTTGTTGTTTTTTTTAAGAAAAACGACCCTTTTTGCAACTGAAGGCGATTTGTTCCTCTGACCAGCAGCTCTATACAACATTGCACAGGTTTTCACTGCTGGAACGATTATGTGGTCAATTCTTGTTGCCTTTCAGAATAACTGCACCTTTCATGAACAGAAAATGTTTTAGAAAACAAGAGCTGAGACATCATCTTTTTACAAATGTTATAGACAAAAAAGATGAAAATGTTTTTCCATAATCTTTTCTCAACAGATAGCCAAGAGAGAGTTGGATGTATACAGTTATGCTGGTTCGTGGTGGACAGAGACGAGCCAGTCGGGCAGCTTTGTTCTGCAATATTTGAAACATATTTATATGTTTCTTTGAAGCACAAGTCCATATATCTGAAGATTAATCAATAATACCATAACACTGTTGTTTTTACGCAGTGTAACATTTTTGATTAGAACTTTAATTTGCTGAGTAATATCTTCTTTCAGCTACATTCAGAACATTTTATACCCATATAACTAAACTATTTTGTAGGACTATATATGCTGTGGTTTAAGTTTGTGAAAAAGAATGCCATTAATATGTTTGGCTGGTTGATAATACACTATTGTTGTCTTTGAAGTCCACCTTTGATGCTTATTTTGGTGGCTGAGATGTTGAAACTTACAGAGAAAATGAGGGAACGTTGTATAGAAATTTAATTCATAAATTAGGTGTTATAATGTTCTAACGTGTTCAACTAACACTGTGCGTTCTCAGTTATGCAGAGAAATAGGAACATAATGCATTAGTTTTAGATGGGAGTACCCAGAGAGAACTCAGTCCTGCGTATGGCGAACTCTCACATTTAAATCAGTCTGATGTGGCAGTTTGAAGCCTAAACATTGATGAAGCTGGTGTTGTTAAACCTTTAGTAGAAGAAGGAACAGGATCAGAGTGAGACCTCGTGATTCTCTCCTCTCAACTCCTCCTGCTTTGCTGCACTGTGGGAACAGAGTCCTCCTCCTTCTCCTCCTCCTCCCTGCTGCTGTAGAGCAGGTCACTGTGTGTGTAGGAAAGTAGGCCAGTGTCTCTCTATGGGCTGCTGCAGTTATATAATGCCTATAGAAAAACTCTGATTTTTTTTTTTTTATTAGTGCCTCACTTGTTTTGTGCTTTCTGTCTGCTCACGTCACAGTATGATGAAGCCAGACTACAGTAACACAAGGTACCACATCTTACAGAAGTGGGCCGGCGCGGTTAGCAGAACATCCTGTTCTTTTAGTATTTTCCCTACTTTGTGGACAATTGTTGACTCTGAGGCATGACAGGTAAACAGTTCAGCAGGTAGGAGAGGATCAATCAGAGGGATCACATTCAAAGGGTTACCTCAGACATTTAAGGCTGGATTATGTCAAATCACATTCAAAAGTTACAACAAAAATAAAGTAGATTAATATTTTAGAAATAAAAACTGTTAGTTATGTTAATTGACCCAAAACACCCGATGTACATTCAGTAAAATAGGCTACAGGCTGATAGCTGCATCAGCACTGAACCACTGAGGTTCTGCTCATCAAACAATGTTTAAGTCGTAAAAGCTCAAATAAAAATGCTGTTTTAAAGGAATTTCTCATTAAAAACTTCCAGCGATGTCTCTTTAAAATGAAGCATACTTGAGTTTTATTACCTGCTCTGTGGTAATGAGAGGCCTGTTAGATCTGCTAACCGGCTCCTTCTTTGTTCCATAGAGGATGAACTCAAGGAGAAGCTGCTCCTCCAGCAGAAGTCGGAGCACATCTACCCTGATGTGAACTATAACTCCACAGTCTGCAACAACAATGTCCCCAAAGCCGAGGAGCATCTCACACCTCGCCCCCCGCCACCCATACCGCCCTCTCTGCCCCACCCTCCCACGCCCGTCACCGTCGTCCCCATCCCAGTGCTCACCCCCAACCCCACGGGTTCGCCGGCTCTACCCGTCACCGCCCGCTCGCCGGCAGCCGCTCAGTCTCTGGCCTTCCCTAACAGAGACCCTCAGGAGCAGAGCGCCGCAGCCGCCAGGTGCTCCCCACCTCCCAAAGCAGACCACCCCACCCCCACGGTGACGGTCAACCACAGGCAGCCCGTCCAGAACCACCACAGCCCCTCTCAGCTCCCCGACCAAAGCAACGCTAGAGCACAGCAGCACACGCTGCAGCAGGTGGTTCAATGCTATGCAGGTTCAATCATCTCAGCCCCTCAGCACCAAGCTTTACTCCCCCACCCCAGCCCTCTGCTTCAGCCCACCCCCCCTCAGAACGGCTCCATCGGCCAGGCGAGTCCTCCTGACGACAGCCGCCAACTGGACAGTAAGAAGAGACCCGGGGGGTACGTCTGCATCTCATTCTAGCCGTTCTATGTTAGAACTTTAATATGGTTGGATATGATGATTCATAAAACATCTGAAGTAATGACTGATCAATATTTGATTGGACCTGAGGGGGTTTTTATTTATTTTTTGTTCACTCCTGCAGGGCAGGGACAAGAGAAGTGCATAACAAACTGGAGAAAAACAGGTGAGTTTTCCCTGTTCTCTGCCTGAAATACGGAGGTTCCACTAGTCCTTCTTCAAGGTTTTAATCAGCTGCTGTCGGCGTTGTGTCCCCTCAGACGAGCACACCTGAAGGAGTGCTTCGAAACGCTGAAGAAGAACATCCCAAACATCGACGAGAAGAAAACCTCCAACCTCAGCGTGTTGAGAAGCGCGCTGAGATACATTCAGGTGAGAGATTTGTCCTGCTGCCTGTGGATGTTTTCAGAGTGGGTTTGTCTGAACAGGATTAATGGACTCAGTGTAGTTTTCATTTTGAAGACTGCGCGTTATCCGGAGGTGAAGCGTGAGGAACAGAGGGAGTGGCAGGACAGGAAACCTGCTTCTCGACTGTGAAAGTGTGATTGGATCAAATCAGCAGAATAGGAGTGAATGCAAACAGGTGGAACATCCTTTGCACAAAGCTTTGACATCTATTTATAGCACAATTTAAACATCCCTCGGATTTAACTTAGTTTAATTTAAAAGCCAAGAAAATGTTCTCTCAGCTCACCGCGTGTGATTTAGTGTGGGTGTTCTGGTTATAAACTGCTGGTGCAAAGGTCCACAGCTGGCTCAGTTTTACAGGTTTTTACAGAGATCCAGATTTGATCTTTCTTCCTTTCAAACAATCTTTAATTGCAGCATGTGAGTGATGCCAGAACAGAGTTTGGATCTGGTTATGGTTAAGCTTGGTTCTGCCAAAACCGGTTTGATTGGAATCTGATTTATTCCTGGAAAATCTAATCAGAGAAAATATAAGATCAGCTTTGAAATTTCTTTGTATTGAATTATTTGTATTTGGAAAAGCAGCGGTTACACTGCTGAGAGATGAAACATTAGATCCACATTAAGGTTGTGGACCGATATTCATCCATCCAACAAACGGTGATGGAGGATATATTTGAGCAGGTGACGGGTGGGCAAAGACGAGAAGCCCTTCAGAGCGCAGCGTCTGCATCGCTGGTAATGTTGTTAATCACCCGCGCTAACTGCTAAAACCCAATCAGACAAACATTCCTGTTTTCTTGTCAAAAATGTAAACGTTTTGTCCTCGTTTCCAGTCGTTCTATGTTATGAGACAATAGAGTTTATTTATTGATCGTTACTCGTTTGATTGTCTGAATGAATTATTTTTTTGTTGTTTAATTTTGTATTGATTGTGTTAAAATCAAATCTGGTTCTGGCTATTTTAAAAAAAAAAACAACAACAACCTGCTAGTCTCTGGTTTGGATCAGGTGTTTCTGTCTCAAGTTTAAGTAGATAAATCACTGCTGCTTGGTGGCTCTGGGGGAAAAGAACTGCAGCTAGAAGGAATTTGTGTTTAACATTGAAAACAGCATTTTTGGTTTGTTCTTGTTTGGTCGTAGGCTGCGTCTTTACCTGCAGGTCCAAAAAGAAAACTAAAAAATAAACTCTCAAAAAAAGGATTGTTGAGCATATCGTCGATGGTCGATAGACTCGTCCAATCGCCCAACCGTAATCCACACTCGAGTTTTCTTTTCTATGTTGGCTTAAATACTGAACTGTAGACCTTTAAACGAAATACGGTTACACTTTAAACAGTGTCTTACATTTGTGTTATTTTATTTGAATCACTTTAATGACACTGAAATGAGCCGACTTTGAGTCTTCTTCACTCAGTGACAACTTCCTCACTCTAGTGTTGTGGTTTCGCAGGATTAGCAGCAGCTCCGTCTCCGTAGATCTCTAAAAACATCACTGTGATCTGAAGGCAACAGCAGTAGTTACAAAGCTGATTAAATCGCAGGTTTGTAAACATTACTCTGGTAACCCCTCACATGTACCAACGACGGAGTTTATCACGGCCCCTTATTGTTTTCAGGAGAACAGATTTGCGATTGTTTAAGGTGGTTGATGTGGGTCTGCTATGATCTGGAGAAGCAGCAGTCTGGTTCATCCTCTTGGGGAAAGTGGGACAGCGTGGGTGCACAGCTCATCGCTCAGCCTCCCTCTGTCATTTAGCATCCCGCTGTGCCTGTCTTGATAAACTGGCACACTGACATCTCTAGCTTCTGCTTCTCCAAATGACTTGGTTGACAGAAGCACCCTTTAAGGCACAAAGAGGAAAAGAAAACTCTCATTATCGGCTCTTCCATTATGTACTTGTGCAGAACCCACTTCATATATTGTAGGTCACGCAAAAAAATCTAGCTGCATTTGAACTCGTGCGTGGCTTTTTCCCCACAAGAGGATTTTTTTTTTTTTTCCAGTGGCAGGGCGGGTGGTGGAGTGACACACACACACACTGACTTTGGTTTAAAAGGAAAACAAGATAAAGTGGAGGCGTGGGGACACGTGTCCCGTCTGCGTCCACCTCTCCCCGCCCCTGTGCTCACCGTCCCGGGCCGACAGCAGGAGGTGGAGCAGCTTCTGCACTAAAACACAGCTCAGAAAAAGAAAAGAGGCTGTAGTCTCATTTCAAAAGCAGTGTTTATGTCACAATAAACCAGCCAGGCTGGATAGTTACCAACTCTTTCAACATCCTGACTTCCTCATAGCATCTGATCCTGGTGACTCGGCTACGATGAAAACATGAACAGAATCGCTTCTCTCTGTCTTCTTTCAGCGCTACGTGTGTTTGTGTTTTTTCAATTAAATATGAAACTCTGACGTTTGTAAAGAGTTCCTGCTATACGAAATGGAACAAAAAAAAAGGCGAACAAATCAGGGAGACTGGAATGTAAGCCGACACATTAGAGCTCCTCCTCTTCGCTCCCCCTCCCTTCCTCTACCCTGCCTCTCTGAGCTTTTAAGTCCACATGAGCAGCAAGCACATGGCTACCCTCGGCAGTGAGACGTCACCAACCCCCCCTCCCTCCGCCCAGTGCAGCTACAGGCAGGACTCGCTGTAACACGGGGCTTAGCTGCCAGCAGCAGGGAGGGAGCGTGGAGTGGTAAACACAAAGCTCAGCTTACTCTGCTGGAGCTTCATTTCCCTCCCTGACCCAACTTGTTCCTCCACCTCCTGCCCCTAAATGCCAGTAAACTCCTGAATGTCTAATCAGATGCCTGCTTTTTTTTTTTTTTTTTTAAATTGTCCCACATTTTATCTTCCTTTTAAAGTTCTGCTTTATGTTCTTAAGAAAAATCAAAGAATGAATGTAGCAGAGCTTGATTTTTATTTCCGTGAATAAATAATAATTAAAATGTTTTTGTTTGTTTTGTTTTTTTTTAATTACTTTTTTAATATCACATGTGATAATTATATAATGGATTAAAAGTGATTTAGACATCAAGTGCTGGACACAAGAGAGAACAACTATAAAGGTCTAGTTTTCGGTCTAAAACCGACTGAATTAAACACGTCTTAAAGTGAAACTGAAACCAACTTATTATGGCGGCATGACAAAAAAAATATGCAACCACAGTTATTTAACACCTGGACCTCAGATTAGTTTGTTCTGAACTGATGGAAGGTAAGTAGGCCAGTTATGTTTTTCCACAAGCAAATCATTCAGAAAGTAGATATTTGTCCCCCTCAGACAAGCCTTTAATTGTGAGAGTCAGGAACCACGTGAAGTTCCACTTTTCTGCTAGGAGGCCCAGGAAAACAATGGTTTATGGTAACCAGGGCGTCACAAGACTTCTGCAGAAGCCGGGCCAGTGGGCCAGGCCAAGCAGCATGTCTGCAACGTGGCGTTTGCTGCGGCTGGCCCTTTAAGAGGAGCCAGCCGTGCTGCAGCAGTGAGTCAGTGAGTACAGCTTGTGTTGCTCCCTTTCAACTCACCCCCCCCCCTCCCTCCGTCTCTATGGCCATGTGCTCAACACTCGCATTGCTTGTGACGAAGCTTTGCTGATGTTTACCTTGCACGTACACACACACACACAGAGTTTAGCCTATCTGTGTGCTAATCTAGACGTCCACACGTAGAGCTCAGGTGAGGCTCTGTCTGTGGGAGGAGGAGTGCACCCATGTGCAAAGAATGAGAATGTTCTTGGCACCTTGTGTTCTACCAACCTGGCGACATGATTAACAAGCTGAAAAAGGCTCGTTTGATCCATCTGCTGCAGACTTAACCAGGTTCACCTGGTTAATCTCAGGATCCCTGTTATTAACAAGATGCTAGCACACTGCCGCCTCCACCACGTTTTGTTTCTGGAGCTCTGTCCCATTCTCTCTCTGTCCATGAGTCACACCATCCTCTATCACGGCTGCTTGTGACTCTAAAGCTGCGAAAAAGCAAAGCGTTTTGTGCGTTTATTTTTTTCTTTCCTGTCAATCTAAAACTGTTTAAAAGCCCTGATTTAGATCTTTAGGTGACATCAGAGACGACCTCATAATTGTCCAAGGTTTGGAAGGAAACCTTGGGAAGGTTTTGGTTGTTTCCTTGCCAAACAAAGATGGAGGCATTCCAGTGACGTCAAGGCGAAGCTGCTGGTTCTCTGAGAGGCTCCTTCTGTGTACAGACGACTCTATGATACAGAAAACACGCTATCAGTCACTGGTGTTCTGCTGACTCATGGCACAGTGCAGTTATGAGCTAATTCTCATTACCTTTCATTCGCTTCACAATCTGAATGTTTCAAGATATTTGATTTGAATATCTTGGCGAGTTAAAAGGTGATCATTTTATAAAGACGTATTGAGTAGAAGCGCCGCTATTTAAATGTACCGAGTCCAATAAAGGACAGTTGTGATGAAGCTGAAGGTCCCAGTCATCTTCACAGCTAAATAAATGAGTTTATTTTCCAGTGTTTCCGGCTGACTTTCATGTAAATGTTCTCATATTGCAGCCTCACTAAATGGCTGCTTGGTTGATCAGTCCTGCTGTAGAAAGAGTTCAGTTTGGACTCATGAGTCTGTAGCAGATCTGTTTGAAACCTGGCTGCTAGTTACTGTGTTTTGCTTCTTTTAGATTACCTAAATGTTTCACAGTAATCTAAACTTAATTTGTTGTTTGTAAGATGTGGTTAAATCAACTAAAGTCATGTGTAAAACAGGAAGGGTCTGTTTTGCTTCTTAATGAGGGAAAAGCTGTTTGGATCGATTGTTTTCCATATTAATTCACATGGTTTCTTTCAAATATCAGGTTATATTTATTTATTTTTTTAAGTGGTTGGACAATATAAAACATTAAGGTGTGAGAAGCTTTTGTTGATGGATCACACTGAACAATAAAATCAGTCTCAGTCCTTCCTGGTTCTATTAACATCTGGTAGTTTGAGTAAACGCAAGCATGAGTTGTTCTAAAGGTGGAAGCTATTTCTGAAGTCAGTTTAACTTAATCTGCGGAGAATTTAAAAACTAGACGTAGATTGAGAACTTTGCTCATGTTTCAGTGACACCCGTCCTCATTGTTGAGCAGCAAAGGTGCTGAGCGTTTGGCCCGTTCAGTTCTAATCCTGGATAAGGACTAGAGAGAGACAGGTGCCGCCTCATGCTAGGCCCGCCTTTTGTCCCCCTTTGCTATTTGCGTACATGTGAAGCGTGCTCCTGTGGGATTTGTGCAAAGAGGCGGCCTGCAGAAACCTCTCCCATCTTCTGCTTCCGTCGGCATGAACAGGAAGTCCACCGCTGGAGAAAATGGCTTTATGGGCCTGAGTCATCAGGTTTCAGTGTGTCACTTCCCTGAGCCTCTGCTGCCTTCACCAGAAAGCTGATGAATACCAGGTGTCTGTTGTTAGTTAAAGGTCATTTAACTGCTTTAAAAGCCAAGTTCCCTGATGTTTTTTAGGTTTTCCTGAATTTCCCCTCAATGTTTGTCCTGTTTTTCAGAGTTTTTTTTCTCCTGTTGCTTCGTACAGGGAAGTCCAGCTCAGTCAGCTGGTAAAGACGAATTGGGTCACAGAGCGTTATGCCAGATAGGGCCTCCTACTTTCCATACTCATCTCCTTCTCTTCCTCCTTCATGCTGCAGCACCGTTATTTTACCTCCTGCGCATTAGCTTGTTTTAAAGATTGAAGAATCAATAAGAATTTTAAATAATCAGCTGTAAAATCCTGGTTATTGGAGGCAGTGAGCTGTGACTTCTGACACTAGTGGAGGCAGCTGAATCTCAAACCAGGCAACAAACATCAGTAGATATTAGAATAGAGACGCACAAATGGATTTTCACACCAAACCAGATGTGAAGTTTATTAACTTTTAGTCCTTTTTTACAATCGTTTCCTAAAGCTGCTGCCTTCATCAGCCTGCAGATAACCAGACTCTCCTTGTGGTTCCAGACGTTGAAACGCAAAGAGAAGGAGTACGAGCACGACATGGAGCGTCTGGCCAGAGAGAAGATCGCCACCCAGCAGCGCCTGGCAGAGCTGAAGAACGACCTGAGCCAGTGGATGGACGTGGTGGAGATCGAGCGAGTCCTCAGACAGACGGTGCAGCCGGAGGAGGACCAGGCTTCAACCTCCACCGCTTCAGGTCGGTTCATCTGGAGCTACGGTGCAGTTTGCAGGAATCCATTCAAACTGAGGCCAAAAAAAAAAAAAAATAATGAAAGTGTGTAAAAAAAAGACAGAGTAAAAGAAGAAAGCTGCATGTAATAACGAATATGTTTGGTGTTGCAGAGGGTGAAGACATTATGGACGACTTGGAGGAAGCAGGTGCACCGAGAGCGGCGCCCGCCTTACCAGCTGCACCCCACAGCATGAAACCCGAGCTGCTGAAGATTGTGACCCCAGCCACCAGCGCTTCCATCATCACCCAGCACATCTCCCCCCTGAACAGAGCCCCCCCCCACCAGCCGCTACCACTGAATCCTCTGCAGCCACAGACCAAGCCCGTAGCTCCGCCCATTCTCCCGGCTCCTACGTCCGGCGCTCCCAGTCCGCCCTCCATCCCTGCCCAGACCACGGTCATCGCCCACGCCTCGGTGTCACACCCGTCAGTCATTCAGGCAGTAAACCACGTCCTCCACGGCGGGGGTCCCAAACACGTCACCCACCTGGCTCCCTGCACCACCAGCTCGGTACAGTTAGCCCCCAGCGCTCAGCCCATCGGTCACATCACCGTGCACCCAGTGGCACACCTCAGCCAACACATCCCCGCCTTCTACCCGCAGCCGGTGGCGGTCACACAGCCCGCCGTGGTGGGCCACATCACCCACGCTCACATCAACGGCACCTCCCCCAGCCAGGTGACTGCTACCACCATCGTTAGTAAGCCGACGGCGGGAAGCACTCAGATGATGGCACACCACCCGCAGCTGATGGGTCAGACTGTGCTTAACCCCGTCACCATGGTGACGATGCCCTCCTTCCCCATAAGCACTCTGAAGCTGGCCTGAGCTGCATGGATGAAGAAAAGATGGGAAAAGGTCCGAGCTGCAGAGATGGAGAGAGGAGGAGAGCAGGACGAGCTGCTTCAGACCTACAGCAGGCAGAAGTTCAACACTGAGGGCGTCAGGCTGCATGGGCTGGGGGGGGGGCATAGCAAGGCAGTAGATGTGATCAGACAGGAACGTGGCTGCTCTGCCTCCACTCAGTGTTTGGCAGCAGCGCTCAGCTCCTCCCCTCCAGCAGCAGCACATGCTGTCAGGCTGCAGCTAAACCACGGACCGAACTTCACCCCCTGCACCAGCGCTGACTGTGCAGAGAGCTACAGCGCCCCCTCCTGTCCGTTTAGCACACAACCTAAAACCACTGATTATATCACTCATCTCACAGTAAAAATAATGTGTCGTTTTGGTTTCGACAATCAAGCGGTTTTTCTGTTACAATTATGCTTTCATTACTGCTTTTATTATATTTTAGCCAAACGGATTCAGTTGGAGCATCGAAAACACCCACAGATCCAGCAGGCTCTTTGAATCTGAAACTTTAAAGATTTAAAAAGAGAAACTGAGATGCTCGGAGGTTAGTTAACTGAAACACTAAACATGGCGTCTCGTCCGCCGATGTTTGCGCGCTGATATTACTCGAACATGGGTATAAACCTGAGCAGCAGATGGGAATGAACCAGCCTTTATCCAAGCCTGCACTGTGAACATTTCTACCGCCTCAGAGAGCAGCGTCTGAGGTTCAACGCAGCACTTAGAGCAGCAACACTCCAGCTCTCTGAAGTGAACCTGAATGTACCGATCTGTGAGTCCAGATCACATCACTAAAACGGATGTAGACTGAAACTTTTACTGTTGCTTATTTGTCCTGATGAATAACTTATATTTAATGTAAATTTTGTAATTTTTTTTTTCCACTGGGACCATGTAAAACGTCTGTATATACAAGGTGGTGACGCACCACCTGATCTTAGAACCAAATTTGGCCTCACAGAAAAATTTCTCTCCAATGTTTTTTTTGTACTTTGATATCACAAGGACGTTTTTTGTTTTATTGGGGGCAAAAATAAAGCGGAACATCTCATTTTATTACTATATGCAAAAGATTTTTAGCAGATCACATTCTTGTGTCACAAACAGACAGAAAGGTTCACAGGGATAAATATACTTGAAGAAGCAACAGTATACTTGTGTGTTTTTTCCCTATGGAGAAAATTCAAGGTGTATATAGTTTGTAAATGTGGGACTGCATATAGATCTAACTGTATTATGTAAAAATGCTCTGAAGAATGTCAGATATAAAATTTATAAAATAAATTCTATTATGTTTACAAATGATTGCTGCTTTTTTTGTTAAATTTTCTCCAAATTAAATAAATACTGAATCTACCAATAAAACCAGACAAACATACAATATATATAAAACTTAATTTACATTTTTTCTTCCGACGGTCAAAAATAAAATCTGATGAACTGCTTCTATTTTAGGTCTCCAAATTACTTTAATTATTTCTATTTTCTAAACACCAGAATGAGAGAATTTATGAGTTTCTTCAGATTCAGAGATTAACAGACTTAAGATCTCTATACCTTTGAACTATTTGGGAACTCTTAAGATGATGTCACATCTCTGGAAGCTTCTTATTGGTTTATTGACTCTGCCGCTTAAAGGAAAGTTTAAAAACGATATCAGGAAAAAAAAAAAAACTAAAATAGTGAACTTCCACAGGTCTGGTTCATCTTTGGGTCCAGAAGGTTCCCCCTTCTAACAATTACACCAAATATATGGGAGTGTCCCGGCATCATTCTGCTCAGAAGGCATTAATTCTGAAGCAACATCTCAAGACATAAGACCCAGCCAGCTCCCATGTCAGAGGATGAAAGAGAGCACAGTAATAAAAACAGAACTACACTGACAAACAGGCCAAGCTCCAACATTTATATAACACAGGTGATGATGGTAGCAGTCCAGCCGACATTTCTCTCCAGGATGGCGCCACAGCAAAACCGGAATAGACCAGACGAAGCTACTATGAAGAGAAAAAACAGAGAGGGCATAATGTTAGAGGTCGAACTCACAAATACTTCAGAATAGGAGAACAGAGATAGAACGAAGCAGAATGATGAAAAGTTGTCCCTATGTCATCCAGAAGACTAAGCCTGTAGCAACATAACTATAGAGAAAGCTCAGGAAAATCTGAGCCTAGTAAACCTGCAGATTAAGAACGAAGTCGTCTGTTAGGAACATAAGGAACAATCAGATCTCTGATATATGATGGAGCTTGGTTATTTAAGGCTTTAATTGTGTGAATGCTTACAGCATTTACACAATTAAAAGGAATAAAATTAAACAAGAAAATGACTCTCATTAGTCTCTGAAATCAGGGCGAGCTGGAACCTATTGTGGAGCCCTTGTGTATTTTCTTTTTACAGTTGACTTCAGACATTAAAAAAAACGATTTAGAACGAAAACAAACAAAAATTTAACACTTAACTTAAGAGCAAATACACTTCTAAGAATTTTTACACACAAAAAGCTTTGTTCTGCATGTTCAGGTCACAAAACTGAATTATAAACATTAAAAAGTATCCAATTAAGACTGATGAGTTCAAAATATTTTATTACAATGTAACTGTAGTTATTACATTATAATTAATAAGCTTTTCTCCAAAACCATTCAATGTGTAAAAGTCAAAACATAAATATATTCAAAGAAACATAAAATAACAGAAGTAAAGTTCTTTAAAACGGAAATATTATCTTTCTCATAGAAACAGAAGGAATGTCCAAACATTTTAACCTAAAATGAAGCCTTTTTCAGATAAATTCTAATTTAATATTCAAGGGCTAATGGTAACATTTACAGTCCCCAACTAAAGAGTCCCCTCAAACTAAGAAAACATTACAAAACCAACCAGAATATTAAAAAACATTTTTTATGTGACATTTCTTTTTCCAAAAACTTAAATGTGATAATAAAACAAAACAAAAATCTGAGCTCATTGTTACAAAACTGCAAGCAAAATAAATACACCATCCGCTGGAGTCAAATATAAATTCATGTTTCAAATGCAGCTTCCTAATAATTCATCAGGTGCAGACGTGTAAAAAGCCTTAAATTACAACATGTCTTAACATTTTAGCATAATCTGACCTTAAAAAAGAAAAAAAAAAGGATAATCCAAGCCTCACTGTTTCTCACAAGCTCATGCTGCATTTATGGTACGTAGGAAATAATCTAACAAAATGTTTTGAATATGAACTTATCTTGAGCTCACCTGGCTGTGAGTTTGGTCACATGCTTGGGATCATGGTTCTTCCTGAAGTGATGCAGTGTTTTCTAAAGCCTCTGGAAGAGAAACTGGCCCTAAGCATCACTGGCTCTCTACCGTGCCTGAAAGTGGGTGCAAAGTGCTTTCCCACATAGTTGTCACTTGTTGAGTGTTTTTCTTTTTTTCTATCTTTATGTCGTCCAACCAATGATTACCCACCTTTCCAATAAACACGACTCCTCTGAAGAGCAGCAACATGAAGGTGGTCTAAGTAATAAGGTTGGATTTGTATCCTATCCCAATCCTCTATTAAATATCCACATGCTCAGGTCATTTCAAACCGCTATCTTAGGGGGATAAATAAAAGTTATAACAGTGATTTCTTTGCATTTTTTATGAAAGAATCAACTCTATAATAATATATAACTACCTGCACAATGACACTGCTGCAATGAAAGCTTAGTTAAATTCAGGGATTTTTACACATCCTCACCAGGACAGCCAACAATGGCTGACATATCAGTAAGAAAATATGTGAAGTAAATACTGGCCGACAAAGCAGAGCCCCCGACATCCATAAAGTCACAAAGCGAGGCATTGAAGATGAAATTTAAATTAACCATGTAGACACTTGTGAAACAGATATACATAAAAATGAACAGATAATGATGCGAGGAGCAAGGGAGGCTAAATCCATGGATCCATGTAAAGTCAAGGACTGTGGCTAGGGGAACAAAAATAGGCTGCGTGGGACTGAAGAAAAATCAACTTATAAAAACAGAGAAAATAAAGACATGAGGAAGGGGGACCATGTTGACCACCTGGTTAACAAGAAGTTCTGATACGAACCCAGCTGATAAAGAGTCACTAAGGTCTGGTCTAACAATCTCCTCACCAAGCAGGGTTGTTAAATGAGGCTGGGTGGGCAGGCACCCACGGAAGGAGGGGGGGATGCTGTCAGTGTTCAGCTGTGGAATAAAGGATGCCTGGGTGTTTCCTCTCTCCGTTTTTTTTTTTTTTTTTTTTTTAATGTTCAGTCCTTTGTTACCAGCCGTCCTACTGGGTGATCAAATGATCCTGGAACCTCTGCAGCATCTCCTGCATCCGCCGCAGCTGTGAGGAAAGATGGAAAAGACGTCAGAAACAGGATCCAGCTTCTACTGGAAGTATGTAAGTCTGTGCATGCCGGCTAAATCGATACCAGCAGGAGGATCATGTGATTGGCATAGATCACGTGACCTGGGAACAGCCAAAGGGAGCCGGCGGCCCCTCGGAGGGAACTGGGTCATGATATTAAAACATAATGTGAGCTGCTGGTGTGGCAGTCTGTAGTTATTTTAATACCATTTGAAATAAATAAAAACAAATGGAAGAAGAAAATGTCTTTTTATTGACATAAATAGATTTCTGGGGAATAAATAGGGGAGAGAGAAGGATAAGAAAACACTATCAGCTGTGAGATCTACTAAACATCAACAAATATCTACATTTTAGGTTCAAAACTTTAATGACAAAATGTTGGAAACATTTTGACAAATGCATAACTAATAACATAGATTTAAGATTTTGTTTGCTAACTTTAATTCTATGACCAGCACTCCACTCTCCTAAAAGGATTTGCTTTCCTAACCATGACTTAAAGAATTTATTTATCAGTTTGGCTCAATAAATGACCCATTATTGGTCGATAATCTGCAGACATTGATCTTGGTCTGAGTTCTTGCTTTAATTTAATGTAGGAGGTCGTTTACATGTCTTTTCCACATTTTAACAAGTGTGCAAATGCTTCTTGGATAATCTCCACCCAAATGTGAAGAAAGGAATGTTGATTTTTCCCCATCCCTGCTTTATTAGCCATGACAAAGAATTCATTAACATATGGTGAGGTCAGTTTATTGTTGCTAAATACTTAAAACATGTTCAGATAAAAGAAAAAGCTGAAATAAAAATGATCTAACATTTCAGTGAGCATAATAATGAGCTGAAGTGATGTGAAAATTAACACTTGTGAAAAGGATGAGAATTGTGAACAACCGCATGCATGTTTAATTGCAGGGTTAAAATATTTAGAAAATCCAGCTGAGCCCAGGTTTATGAGGTGAGGTTGAAAGATCTTTCATTAAAAGGAGATCATTTGAATAACATGGATGAACTTTGGACTTAGTTTTCCAGCAGGAGAATGATCAAATCACACAAAACTGATTTGGGAAAAAATAAAACAGGCTAATATTAATCTCCTGAAAGGCGCCTGCAGACTACATTAGAAAGGAGGAGCCCTAAAATGAATTACCTCCATTTTTCCTGCCATTAAATGAAACAAACATCCAGCCAGAAATAGACCAGAAGCTTCTCTGCAACTTAAGAAATATTAAACCTACTAAAAGGAGATGTATAATTATATATTCAAACCTGAATGTTTAGTTTTAAAACAATAAAAATCAAGTATTTTCCTCGTATCATCAATCCATCCAGAAAAAAAACAATCTAAATACATCCTCAAGGGACCCAATAAATAAGCGGTAAACATTAATCCTTCTAATTGTCAAAACTGCAACTATGTGAGAAACATCAGAAAACTGATTGATTGAACAACTAATAAAACGACAGACTAGATGTTGTGACGATTAGACCATGTGCGTTTTACATCCCCTGATGCACATTTGGCTCAAAATCAATCTTCTCTGTAACTCAACAGTAGTTTTGTGAAAGCTGCTCTCCTAAAGGTGCAAATATCTGCATAAATAATCTACTTCAGTCTTATTTTAAAGGACTTTGAGGTAAAGATGTTAAACAGCATCAGAGAGCTTGGTCAGCTATCTGATCTGAGCGTGTCCCTCTGCCAGGCTGAGACGCTGACGGCTCATGGTTCCCAGAGTCGCGCTGAGACACTGGGTCGTGATGCGACTCCGGTTCGCGGGTGGCGTTCCGTACCTCCTCGTCTTTCTCTCTGATGAGCTTTTCCGTCTCGCTTTCTGTGGCTCCGGGGATCATAGGGATGGGGAAGTCTGTGCCGCTCTCTCTGGTTAGCTTACTGCAAAGACACACTGGTTAGTTTTAATCCACCGCATTTGGCTTCATCTGGACAGCTTGTCCTCTTGGATCGTACTTGCGGTTGCGTTCCTTTACGACCATGCGGGTCATGCTCTGGATGCACTGAGCTCTGTAGTTCTCGTAGTGAGTCTCACGGGTCACGTCCTTTAGGTCTTGCATGTGTGTGCGAACGAGCATGTTCCTCAGCTTAATGAAGTCACAGTGAGCAGAGTTTTCCACTAGAAAACAACCAAACACCACAAAGTTTAGCTTCTTTATAAAGGATGGCTCTGATAGGATCAGAGGCAGATGGGTCTAAAGAGGCTGTTGGTCACAAGAAATCCCTCTGACTAGTGAATTACCTTCTACGATGCCCCAGGGGTAGAGGCGGCCCCTCACCCTCTTCCCTTTTGCCTCCACAACCGTGTTGCTGCCAATCACTGCAAAAGGAATGCTCTCCTTCAAGAAAAAAAACAGAAAACCCCAACAGTTAGAACGCCTTCTTTAACCATTCAGCAGGTCTGCATGCATATTCAGTGTGACGTGTAGTGTTAGAATTCATCCGACCACTTGTTTGCGTTGTCTCTAGCATTGCTAGTGACAAACCTGAACACACAACCTCTTCTGTCTTCTTCTCAACATCAGCTTTGTTTTTTTCCCCCCATTCTTCAGGTTGTTCAAGCTGAGCTTTGGATCTCTGCGGACACTTAGCTGCTTCTCTGATTCATTCTTTCCTAACCCGACATGTCAGGTTAAGTAGACAGCCATGTTTTTATCATTTTAATTTATTGGAAGAACAACTGATCAGACTTCGGAGGTTTTCATGCTGTCCATTTGCTGATGCAAACCTCTGTACCTCACTGGTGCATGGCTGGGCTTTATTCACTACTCAGAGGACTAATGAAGGCAACTGGATCTCATGTATGGTGATGAGAGACAAACACACACCACTCATTTTCCTATTTCTAGTAACTTGTGATGTTTTTTGTTTTGTCCACAGCTCGGTTGCTTTCCCGCTCACCTTCAGCTCGAGGTCTTGCTGCTTAAACTCTTCATCTTCATCAGAGTCACAGTCTGGGAACTGATAGATCTTGATGCCATACTGCTCAATCTCCTCTCTGATCTGTGACGACATGTGATAAGCTGTCAGCATGTAGTCAGCTCTGAACATTTATTAGAGACAAAAACAAAACAATCTGATTGCCTTGCCTTAATTTTCTTCTTCTTGACCTCACTTGGGGTGAGCGTATCAGCTTTGGCCAGGATGGGCACGATGTTGACTTTCTCATGCAGAGCCTTCATGAATTCAACATCCAAAGGTCGAAGACTGGAAGGAGTATAAAGCACAAGGAAACACACCATCTCCTTCAGCAACCAATGAGCACCAACGTTACTCTTATGAAACAAAGGGATAATTTTACCTTTCAATGTGAACCAGAATACAAACGTTTAGATGAGCCCATCACTGCATGAAACAGGCAGGCGGAGCAGCATCTGATGTGAAATTACGAATCCTGACCGACAGAGGGCGCCCTTTCCTCACATATTTAACATCTTAATGCACTGTAAGCTTATTTCTATTAGAGTTGAGTAACAAAGATGTGGAACTTTGAGGGTGAACAAGCGTGAAGAAAAGCACCAAATCAGCAGAAAAAGATCATTAGTGTAAGAGAGCAGCACAATGTTTAAAGTCTCCTGGAGGCATCTTAGAGCTGAGGAGGGTTAGAGCTTTCTCTGTTACCTGTTTTACTATTAAAGGGTCCATTATGAAGGATGTACATCCTTTAGTACTTTCTTAGGAAACAGAATCTCAAAGTTCGTCCACATTTTTAATGTCAAACCTTCGTGTCTTTATTAATGACTGCCATACCAGCTTCTGATGGCATAATAAACAAAGAAAGAACAGCAACCGGAAACTAGAGCTCATATTAATGCATTATGATAAAGGCACAAATTAAATAGGCATA
Organism: Jordanella pulchra; assembly: GCA_034780135.1. Lineage (NCBI taxonomy): Eukaryota > Metazoa > Chordata > Actinopteri > Cyprinodontiformes > Cyprinodontidae > Jordanella > Jordanella pulchra. Next base: position 14,081 of record JAUZNJ010080942.1, on the reverse strand, counting down.
TTTTCTTTCAAATTCAGTCTTTCAATTATGTTTGTAAACTCTTATTACAGTTGAATTTAGTTTTCATACTTCTGTAAAGTCTAGTTTTTATTTTTGTTTCAGTTAACCAAAATATTCTAGTTTTCATAATTTTGTTATTTTTAGTTAATGATAATAATCTTGACATGGAAGAATGGTTTGATCATTTTCGAATTAAAAGCCTATATTAAGATCATTTAAAGTGTTTATACTAAATCTTATACTTTCTAGAGCTGTGTAGGAATCCTTGAACAAAGAGGAACAATTTCAGATTAGATTTTTTTGTCGTAAAGAAAGACAAACAAGGTTGTTCTTCACCAGGATGAGAAAAAAACAAACAAACATCAGGCAGGGTTAAGTACACAGAGCTGCAGCTTCCTCATACCCATGACCGAAGGGTGAGATGAAGTACAGGCAACAGTGCACACGGTTGTCCTGGATGTTCTTGCGGTTCAGGCCGCTCTCGTCCCTGAAGTACTGCTCGAACTGCTGGTCGATGTAGTCAGCCACCGACTTCCAGCTGCAGCAGAGACACAAAGGGCCGTTCACTCTCCTCGGGCCATGTGCAGATAATACAGCAGCTGAGTGAGACCATCACAACACTTTTGACGTGTACCATTCAGTGTTGTTTACAGCATCACCAAATCCAGGCGTGTCCACGATGGTGAGCTTAAGCTTCACGCCTTTCTCTTCTATATCCACAGTGTGTTTGGTGATTTCAACCGTTTGTGTGATCCTCTCTGGGGAAAGATGTCAAATATTAGCAAAAACACAACAAATACATCAATGTTCAAAGCTGCAGGTTCCTCACCTTCAGCGTTAAGCAGCTTCCTATCTTTGTACAAATCTGTGAGGAAGAGACTGTTGACTAGGGTGGACTTTCCCAGGCCGGACTCACCTTCAAACAAGGAAGAAAACAAAACAAACTACATCAGCAAGGCTTAAAACTCACTGAATAACAAGGTGAGCTTAGGATCGAATGTCTAGAAAAGTGTAAAGAAGGGATTTACCAGCCACCATGAGGGTGAAGTCAAACCCTTTCTTGACCGATTTGCGGTGCACCTGGTTTGGCAGTGTGGCAAAGCCCACATATTCCTTGTCTGGATCCTACGAGTAAAAAAGAAAAGGTAAAAAAAATCTTTAAAAAATAAAGTTAACTACTTTAAACAACTAAAAACAAAAAGTTTCTTGCTGAAATAAAGACAGAATGAAAAAACATTAAGGTCACACAGATAAACAGCTTCCAAATGATTAATTAATTGGATAAAAATCAATTTCAGAAATGGATCTGAAATGTAAGGACCATGGGATTCTGCCTGTTTAACGATTGATACTTCATGTGAGGAAACAATGAAATCTACTGCAATGCATTTCATTGGCCTAAATACCACATTCTTTACTCCTCTTGCCAATAGGGTATTATTGTGTGAAGCTCAGTGTCCACGACACAAAGAAATAACATTGAACAATTGGAAAGAAAAAAAAAGCCATATAGATAAATAAGAAAATATGGTGTGATGATGAGATTAATGCATCGTACAACCTGCCATAAACACAAGGATTTAAAGTGAGCGTCAACCAATCAAAGCATTGCTTCCAGAGACCAAGAAAATCCAAACCCAACTTGTTCTTCACAGGAAACATCACAGTGCTATTAAAAACGTCAAAGCAAGCGGCCTTTAAAGCAGATCCAAACTATGCAGGTTTCCCATCCGCAGCTTGTTTTACCTTGTTATTGCTGTATGGATCAAACAAAGCCCAGGGGCTCCTGGGTCTGGAGGGACTGATGGGAGGTGGCAAATCAAACTCCACACTTTTACCCTGCGACAAGCCAGACTCTGAACCTGCATCTGACAGGGCTGGACCTGCTGATGGGGGCTCCAACTGAGGGGGGGCGAGGGGCCGGATTAGGCCTACAAATTCTCCGTCTGATAGGTGAGCTTCATGTTCGTGGTCATGCTGGTGGCTTTGACCTTCGTGATGTGAAGGATCGTGCATGATGCCCTCCACTTCAGAGTCATCTGAATGGCTCAAATGCTGGGGAGACACCGAGGCGGGAGGATGAGGAGGAAAGAAACGGAGCAAATGGGAAATGAGAAAGAGGAAATGGACAGAGCCAAAGGAGGAGGGAAAGATACAAACAACCAAGAGGGTGGCAAATTTTAGAAATGGGTTTCGTGCTTTATGTTTCACTGCAGAATCTGTTTATGCCTTTTTCTGCATAAAAAAAAAAAACTAACTACAGAAGCAGCAAACTAAATGTTGGGTCACATTTATCTACTAGTTTTCATTTTCAGGAGAATGACAAATATTTTGTTCTTTCTGATAAATAATATGAATATTTTTGTTTTTATTTTTTCTTAAACTATTAATAGTTTGAACACCACCATAGACTAGTTGGAATATTACCTTAATCTGATTTTAAGCTGCTGCAGTAATTAAAACTAATTCACGTTCAAAACGTGAATTAGTTTGGACATCTTTGGAGCCCTAAAGCCTTTCGGCTTTGTAACCCTTCCCACATTGATAAAAAACAACCTGTTCTGTACCTTTATAGAACCTGTTCAGATCAGGGTATGGTGGGCTGCTTTTAAAGATCAGATTTATATACGTTTTCTTTATTCTTAAATAGTGGCAGGAATCAGACCTGGGTAGTAAACCCAAACTCTGCGTTCTATAAAATGTGATTATAGAAAGCTCATATTGAAAAGAAGTGAATTAGTTTTCCACATAGGAGGAGGTACTTTATACAGCTGGTTTCCCTTAATGGAAGAAGAATAAACTTAAAAGCTGCTGGTTGATTATCTTTGTCAAATTTATTAAACAAACTTAAACATTTAGTCTCAACAATAAGCCAAAACATACAATTCTGTAGTGGGAAATATTTGTAATTAAAGCACTGTAGGTCTTTATTGTATTTATTTCAAAACAATGCATCAAAGTTCATGTTTAAGAGAGAAAATTCAAATTTTGTAGATAAAGATTTTAGCTAAAAATGAATAAAATAGTCTTTTCTATTGAGAATATAGAACACTTAAATTAAAGTGTTTCGGTATCAAAGATCTAAGTCCAGTTTTCCAAGGATGAAAATCTGTTTTGGTTTTTTTTGAAAAATGAAGCAGTGAGCCTCTGTCTCCAACTCTGGAAAAGCACAGATACCTGAGCAGCATTGGGGGGTCTGATCTGATTAGGAGAGGATGGGCAGGAGTCCTGCTCATCTGATGAAGAGGAAGGGTCATGGTTGATGTCCTCCATGGGAATAGGTGCTTTACTGCACTCTGCAGTCTCCAGCCAAAGCAAAGAAAGACATCCAGGGTAAAGAAGGGAGAGGGACACCCGATGCAGAAAATAAAACCAAACAAGGTTCAAGAATCATGAACAGTTTGGGAAAAGGATGAAAGAGGACGGAAGAAGATAATGATGAGATAACAGGTTACAGAAATAAAAATGAAAACAGGAACAGCATATAGTGTTTAACAGAGAAATGTTATGACCAGAGCTTACATGGAGCCACTGTTTGGCTAAGTGAATAAAGCAATGATTGAGCAGAGGATGAGGGCATTTTAGGGGCAGCTGTGTGTGTTTCTAATCTCTGCACGGAGTACTATTCAGCCTTCAAACAGCACCCCTGACTTCCTCCCCTTCAGGCAATGTTAGTAACTGAAATAATACAAAGTCGCAGCTGCAGCTGAATAATGCAAAACAAAAAAAAAAAAAAAACACTTAATATTTGATGAGAAGTTAAGCCACTCTCATATCTGTGCTGTGAATTGTTTTAAATTACTAATGCCACTAAAAACTAGTCTGTCAGCATTTTAGAGATTTTAAAATGGATGTCAAGTATAATTAAACCATGAATTATAAAACACTTGCTGTGATTTCAGATATTTAACTGTACAGAGATTTGCAGCTTTAGGGCAGAAAGAAAACTGACCTGCTTTCCTGGACTATCAGCAAATCACTGAGATCAATGACCAACATGGAGGGCCTGTGACCTACATAACACCAGGAAGATGGTCGATCACACAGCTTTTATCCAACAGCTTCCTGCTTTTAGCCAAATATGACGCAATAAAGCTACAAAGTGTCTTCAAGCAGCATCTTCTGGGCTGTCTAACAATAACAACTCATGCCACCACTGAGTCCATAAAAACATTAACCAGTTCCTCCTCAGAGAAGCTGATAATTCAATCCCTTTACTCTTCATCAGTACATGCAGAGCATCACCTCCTCTGTTCCAGTTCCTCACCTGTTGTACCCGATATCTGAATCTAAAACCTCCTCTCAGCTCCTCAGTTAGCTTCACTTCATAAGGGCTTCGGCAGACAGAGAGAGCATCAGCTCCAGCATTTATACCGAGGACACCATGTCCTTCAGATCCACTGAGCCAATGGGTGCCCCAGGAACAGATCGACAGCATTGATGAACTCTGTGTCATCGTTCAGAGGCTCAGCACACACACTACAGCACCAAAAACTAAATTAACAAAAGACTTCAAGGTGCAGAGCATTTCTTTAACTTTGGAGAGAGCGGACTAAATGAGAAGTGGTCTTTTAGAAATGATTCACGCCGTCTTTGTAAGCATTTAAGTTCTAAAAGACTGAAGGTCATTTAGAATCTAGAAGAAAACTGGGATGGGTTGGTTAGAGCTTTTCAACAGTGGATAAAAAAACAGCTTAGAATAACACCTGTTCGACTTAATGAGCTATTAAGATTATTTGTCAAAAATAAATAATGTCCTAAATAACTCTTCTGCTCATGCATCAAGCTCCGCTAGGTAGATTTGAACAGAAAGCAACCAGAAACTCTGATTTGATGATGTGGTGAATAAGCTGGGCAGAATTTTGCTGCATTGTTTGGACTAGTTAGGGAAACGCATGTTCAGAATTTGACATGTTTTTAGTTGGTTATGGAACTATAAGACATCCATTTATGCAGCTCGTTGGGGGTGAATGGACCTTTGAAGAAAATGTCTTACTTTCCCTGTCTTTCACCTGCATTCCTGGACTGTGTGACCCCTATCAGGTTACTGAGACAGAGAGCTGCTAGAGCACTTACCTTCCTTAAACCAACACAGTATCTTATAGCCACCAGTGGGGACTTGAACTACCAGGTTTAGCCTCAATGAAAGCAAGAGGTAACACTGCACTGTTGCAATATTAAACACACTAGAGTTTTAAAATCTGAAAGCAGAACGAGCTCGAACGTTCGAACGAGCAGACTAAGAAATTATGGAGTTCAGTGCTATAGGTGGAAAACAATAAGCACTGATCATGGCAGCACAGGAGCAGCCTAAAGCACCAGAGCAGTAGAGGCCCAGATCTACCAAACCAGACAGGATCCAGGTGGAGGCTAAGCAAAGAGGCCCCAGAAACAATCCAGCATCTCACAGCAGGGTGTGAGATACTGAGCATCATAACCAAGTGGCTGGTATAGTTTACAGAAACATCTGTGCATAATACAAAGTGGAGACCCCCAGGGCAAAATGGGAGCCGCCTCCTATGGTGGTGGAGAATGACAGAGCTAAGATCCTGTGAGACTTCCAGGTACAAAGAGACAAAATGGTTATTGCCAACCAACCAGACATCATGATAATTGATAAGCAGCAGCGGACGGCTGTAGTGATGGATTTGGCCATCGTAAATGACGGAAACATCAGGAAACAATAAAAACAACAACAACAAAACAAATATGAGAAGAGTTACAAGGAGGTAGAGGACCCGAGCTTGAGATGAAGAGTACAAGCACTTGGTAAGAGTATTTTTATATACCACAGAACATATATAGCATATGTTCTATGATATATATTATAAACATGTTACTGTATGTTTCTGAAAATGTATTTCAATCTTAGAACAGAGTATGAACTGACCAAAGGCATCAAGAGGAATTATTGAATTGTGTAAAAAAAGGTGAGCAATCAGTTCTTAAGAAAATTACTAACTTGGATCTTAGTGGAAATGTATGATGGTCAAGTTTAGGTACCGTATGCCAACAGAAAGGGAAATCCTTTATTCTGAAGATAGAGAATCAAAACTATTTCAAATTTGGTTTTGCTCACAAAAGCTTTAAAATGTGATAGAATAATATCCTCTTATTCTAAACTTTAAAAATACTCAGTAAACTATGACACTAATTGAACTGCAGAAAACATCTGAGTTCTAAACCCGTTACTATTTCTATAACTGGTTTATCTCAGGCAGTCCTTAACAGAAAGCAAGCTGAATAATCTCCAGACCAGGTGATACCACAGCTGCACCAAGTAAGACCAGGTCTACAGGCGAACCATGTGACATTTAAATCCTCTGAAGCACAACAGCTGCAGAAGTGGTTTATGACAAATAAATTTTATTATACAGTAAGTCAGCTTAAGTCCATCTGACCTTAAAGACTTCCTAACATTACTTTAAAATGCTTTAAAAACTTCCTTAAATTACCCAGCAATGTTTTAAAGACTTCCCCACATCATTTAAATACATCTCTCGATTTTCTTCCCCTTTGGCCAAAAATAAAGAGAGAAAATTAAACAATGGTATGCGGACAAAAACATTCGGCTCTGGCAAAAACATATCTGACTTCAGCAAAGGCTTCTCTGGCATTTCCTGCTATACTGATAAGAATGCACTTAGCGTGTTTTAACAGACACAGAGTAGTGCTGTGCAAAACCATTCACACTCCTTGAACTTGTTAATTATGTCACTTTTACAATTACAGATCTCAACGCCGTTTCTGGAGTTTAATGCAGGAGATCCTGACGATGCACAAAGTAACTGTGAAATTGAAGGAAAGTATAACAGCTGCAAATCCAGGAAAACTGGTTAGAGGCTGCAAAAGATTTGAGACTGGAAAACAACATTTAACACGCAGTCATAGCTCATTATAAAACGGTTAAGATTAAAGTTTATTCACAAGACATCCAGCCCAGCTGAGTTTGAACTTTTTTGCCAATCAGTAGGAAAGCTTGGTCTGCACAGTATTGATAGAGGAGGGCTAAATCCAAACGCACACTTTTCAGCTTGTTTGTAAAACCTTTGAATGACATCATTTTATCCAATTTAATAACGATTTACTATTTTTCCTTTCCCGGTGATGATTGTGCTTGAAAAGTCCGACAGCTATGAATATACTCATAAGTTACTGAAAGGTATTTTTAATAAACTCCCTGTTGACACTGAGTGCCTTGCTTTTCTGAAAAAGGGGAAATCAAAGCTGCCATCTGAGCAAAGTACTCTCTGTTGTCTAAACACTCCAGAAAAATGAATTCAATCATTTTCATTAAAAGCCATCTTAGAGGTAGGCGACAGGCTTCAGCTCAACTAATGAAAAAAGTGAGACTCTGTAGTTAACTCTAAAATACACTATGAGGAGAAATGGCTAAAGGTCAAGCAGAAGTGGGACATGCCTTCCACTGGGGCTAAGGCCTACAAGGCAAAACCCTGCAGCCTCAGAGAAACAATTGAAGGACATGCAACCCAGCAGAACATAAACAAGTTGCATGAATGGATACCCCGCTTTGTTACTCTTGGATCATGTTGGTGCGTTTGGCTGACATGCTACAGATGGATGATGATTTGTTAGAGTACGTATTGCTCTCGGGGGGGGAAACCCTCTTCAAATGCTCCCTATGCGACATGGGAAATGCAATCAGAAGCTGCCAGAACTCATAAAGAAGCCATACAGCATGTTGTTATTGATCTATTGTGATGAAAGCATATTGCAGCATGGGAGGAAACGTACTCAACAAAGCTGTTTATCAACCGACAGTTACCTAAATTATTTCACTTGGGAACTTTTACAGCTTTTACCACAGAATTACACACGACTAGAAGATGTTATAATACAAGACAGTGAGAAAACCATGTATGCATACGTGACTCATAACTTTGCCTGCATGTATAAAAAACAAACCCAGAAAGGCTTTTCCACTAAAAACAGAAGTCTATGTATATTGTTCTCCTTTAAACTAAATACCAGAGAGGCTTCCCTTGTGATGAGGCCAATAGCAGGTGGTGAAGTGCGCCATGTGTGCTCTGTGTGAATACTGTGGTTGTTTGGATAGTAATAGCAGTGCTCTGTGTGAAGCTGGCTCGGTACAGAGAGAGGGGGAGACGGGGAGGACCAAAATAGCCCCTCTCCTAACACTGTCCCACAGCTATAGATCCCCGGTGATAACAACTAGAACTCGAATACTTTGGCTCTATGGCTCCCACAGTGGGATTGCACAAACGGCAATAGAGTCTGATAAATAAAACAGGCTTATTATCAAATAAAGGTTTTTCTGTTCACTAATTACATCAAGTAGTGCAATTAGGGCTCTGCTAAACAGCACAAGATATTTAGGTTTATTCATAAACATATTGATTTTTATTGATTTTTTTAATGAAAACAGGGGAAAAAAACAGTTCAAACAGCAAAACTAACCGTCCAAACAATCAATGATGTTGATTTGCAAACATTATCAGTTAGCATTTAAATTACAATCTTCACCACAACATTTAAGAAATGTTTTTATTAACTACTCCCACCAGAAAGGCTAGAGACGGCTATTTAAAAGCTACTAATTGTTGTTCTTAGAGAGATTTCCTAACTGACTAAAACTCACATCAGCAGAAAAAAAATTATTGCACATGGATCCAAAAACATCAGAGTTAATCATAACTTTCAGGAAAAAGAAAGCAGCAGCACGTACCTCTGCATCACTGTTAGTCTCCAAACTCATTTCCAGACTATCCCTTAAAAAGGGAAGAAAAATCCTTGAGTTTCACCCACAGAAAACCGACAACTCCTCTCGCTCCCTCAGTCTTTAGGAGCTCAGCCTAACAAAAGCACATCTACGTCTCTGTCCTCAGACAATCATTGGTGTCCAATACTTTCTTTACTACCCCCCTCCTTCTTGCTTGGTTTGGGGCCTTTTTTCCCCCACATACAGGTACAGCTTCAGTTTCTACCACTCTAAATCTTAAGCGGAGCTCCACCCTGCTTTTCTTTTTTGTCAAATCTTGTGCTCATATGCAGACGAGTGGTAGCAAAAATCAAGCATCCTCAGTTGAAGAGGGCTACAAGTGTGCTGGGACAAAACAAACATCGACCAAGTCATCTGGATTCACCCCTTCCATACCATTATTCCATAAATGAAATATAAAAACAGTAGCTTTATCAATAGCAAGTCCTTAACAGACAGAAAAATTATGATTAATGCCTCAAAGAATGATAAAAAAAAAAAATCAGACATTTGAAATCAGAATATAGTTAAAGATATAGGCCAGCTGTTAAATGAATGTAATCTTAACTTCTTACAGCTCAGAGCTCTCTGTATGAGGGACAAAACAGAACAAGATGTGCATCTTTTTGAGTGTGTGTCCATAGAGGAGAAAAGTTTGAAACCTCTATGCTACAAATCTTTTTATCCAACGCACACTTTCTTCTAAAGACACACATAGACACACATGCAGGTTTAAGTAGGCCAGAGCACAAAGCTTCTCTGTTAATCCTGGTAAATATGTGAGCTCTGAAAATCTTGTAATACGCTCTTATAAGCTCTCTTTACTAATGACAGTTTTATCAATTAAGCACTGCAATGAATTTGAGAGTCAAAAAGCCTTATATTGATGTGAAACATATCTCTATAAGCGTGCTTTTTGAATTAACCAATACTAACAGCTTGGAGATGAAGCACAGATTTGGAAATAAGAAGCATATATAGTTGGAAAGGCTTAGTTTGTGTATGGGCTGAGATTCAATCTCATCTTTCTACTGCTTAGGATAAACAAGGGCTGAACTCTGCTGAGAATTCATTTTCTGCCTGTGGAGGGAGAACTGCACTACACGATCCCAATCTTAATAGTCCTTGACCAACTTTTAGTACAATAATAGGTACCAGAAGTAGCAGCAGACTGAAAGTAACACAAAAAGCACAGGGTAAACACATGCTTGTTTGACAAAACCACACAGTCTGTAAAATCCCCCATTTAAACGTGTCAAAATGGGTCTGGATGAGAGGGTGGAGAAAAAGCATAAGCCAACAGACAGGAGACATTACTTCCTGTAAGAGAAGATGGTGTCTGGGGAGAAAGCTGCTGGTAGCTCTAATCTTCTCTGACTGGATGGTGACAGTGATTACTAAGGACCGTCTAAAAGGGCTGAAAGAGCCCATGGGATGGACGGCTTATGGTAGACAAGCTGCATGTCTACAGTAACCTGTGTGCAGGAGGAGCTTATTTACAAAACAGTAACACAAAGACCAACCATAGAGATCAGAGAGGCCATCCTAAAGATTAATGTCTTGCTGCTGCACTTTAAACTGCAATAAATTGCTCTGTTTTTCATTTTATGACATCATTCCATTATGTTTTAGCACATTTAGCACCTTGACCACAAAACAAACTAACTAAAACATACATCAATGATGGGCACTGGTTTATGCAGCAGTATGTCTACACAATGTGTATGTGCTGCACTTTATATAAAACATCAAATATAGCATCTAAGGAGTTCTTTGTGATTGTCATATTGAAGACATTGATGCTGCACTGACAACTTTGGTTTGATATAGTGTGCATTGATTACATCTACATTAAAGGCAGCTGCTAACTGATGAATGACCTGTGCATTACACATTGTGAGTTCATGAAACACAAAAGCAGCATCAACAGTAGAGGATGGACAGTGCCACCTGCTGCCTATGACAGTCAATGGCTTCACTGTGTCACAAATGTACAGTAGAATCATACAGGGTAATGTATATCAATATGTTTACACTTATATTTAAATGCAATACAAATTCTTTACTTCCATAAGCATGGATGATGATGCAGAGGAAATGCTGTCAAAGTGCTGCAAAAGTGAGAGAGGAGAAGTTTAATATTTATTTTGAAACTTTGGATTTTGGTGTCAGCTGTGGTTGCTGATACTTTCTAACAGTGGACACTGAGACACTTTGATGCAGATATCTCTGCAGGAACATAAATATTGTCCCACAATGGCGAGGAACCAGGAGCTGCTGGATTTGCTGAACTTACACTTCCTACACTTCCTCCTCCATTCAATTAAGGATCTTTATCTGAGACCAAGAGATTCCTGTTAGAAACGAGCTGAAGTACTTTCTCACTTTGTTTTTTTAACCCCATGTTCATGAAGCTCTGGGAAGGAGGGGTTTCCACTGGAAAACCTTCAGAAAAGGAAAGCATTTTCTAGATCACAGGCAAGGAATTCCATTGTTTAATTTCTCTTTATCTGTTCTCATAGTTGGAATATTTCTCCATAGGTAAGGCGGCTTGCAAAGGTATACACATCCCTTGAACTTTTTCAGATTTTGTCACAGAACAGCTACAACAATTAGTGTGTATTTCATGTGAAAGGCCAACACTAAATAGTGCTAGATTTTAATGTTAAAATTTATGCTTTTTTCATAATATGTTAGAAATCAATGACAACTCATATTAAAAGAATAAGAATTTTCTGTTAATTATTCCATGGTTCAGGCTTTAAAGGGTTAATGGCTTCACCAACTTATCTTCTAAAGCTTCTGAATTACACAACAAGTGTCAGCAAATTTTGCAGGAATTGAGAGCCTGAACAGATGGCACTCTGATAATTAGCTTGCATTTACTCCGCTTTAGGCAGTTCTTTACCATACGTCTTTCAGGTACAGCGATATTTTCATAATGACGAGATTTGGGATATATTCTGCAGCCTAATAATAAATACTGTTTGCAATGGACTGCAGCTGAACTCATTTTTATCTGAGGCTTAACCAGCCTTTATGTACACGAACCAGGAAAGCTCACTCCAGCCTGTGGATACCGTGATTTCCAGCTGACTTAAAATATGTTTCAGGATCAGCTGAGAAAAAGTTTTTTGGTTTTTTTCCCCCCATTTGTTTAATTCATGCTGGGAGGGCAGACATAATTCAACAAGCTGTTCTGTTTAAGGATATTTGTGTATTCTTGTAAAATATCTTTGAACATTGAGAAATCAGAGTTGCATCATTAGCACCATCATGAAGGGTATAGCCTGTTTAGATTAAGCATTAACTGCTTTAAATTCATAGCAGATCTAGAGCTTCATATAAAGCAGAAACACAACCTAATTACACTTTAAAAGCAACAAAAACAATCCTGGCTTCCCATGAACTGTGTAACTGCCCTTTATTTTACTACCTTTGGCAAGGACCTGGAGATTTTAATGAGTTACACTGTTTATTCTCAGCCATTATCTAGAATGAAAACCAGAAACAGGCTCCCAGATATCTGAACAAACTGTTGCTGAATCATGAAGAAACCACAGGTCAAACTCTATGACCAGGGTGCAGAAAGCGACTAGGGAATATTCCTTCAGATTGGTATGTGGTCAAGCAAACACCTGTGAAACAAAAGGCGACCAGCAATCCCCACATCTGCTGGGTGGTGCACTCCATTTGCCCTGGTGAAAGGAAGTCGGTGGGTTGGTGTGTGGCCCTGCTGTTGCTGCTACGGTAAATTCCAGTCTGTCTCGCTCCCACATTACACGAACACAAAACCCCTTCGTGTGATTTTTGGCTCCTGCTGAGTCTTATCACAACACTGCTGAAGTCTGAAGTGGAAGCCTCAGATCAGTAGAAACACAGCTGCATTATGTCCCCAAACCATTCAATGAGAGAAATTATATCAGTGTCTGGACTGAGTCTGCTGCATTACTAAAGGTGGCAGTTAATGGAGACCCAAACTAAGAAGGCTATTCTGAGATTCTTTTAAGTCAACAATAAAAAAATAAAAAAAAAAGCAATAAAAATAAACAGAACAAAAATAAAGACTGTCTATAACCAATATAATCAGTAGGATTGTAGGACAATCATATTGAATTACAACAATAATACAATACTGATAATAATCTTTTCAAAGGATGATTGATGTTTCACGCTTTCAAACTTTACTTTTCTGTTCTGTTGTACTTCCTCTATTTGCTACACATTATTGATGCATAGATTTCTTATTAAATGATTTTTTAAATCTTAATTTAGATTTTTTACATTTGTTTTATTTATATAATTTAAATGAAAGAAATAGCAACAATGACTTAAAAAAAAGACCCAGAAATATTGGCAGCACATATTGAGGATTGGTTGGACAGTAAGACTCAAAAATCGGTATTGGCCTTAAAAAAACTTGCATCTCTACTCCAAACACTGAAACTCACAACATAATCCTTAAGGTATTAAATATTTCCAGGTAAAATAATTTATCAAGTTTTACATTTATGTGTTAAAAAAGTTTTACACTAAACCTTTAATTAATACTAAAGCCATCAAAGTGGCTGGTATACATCTGCACTTGTATAATCACAAGATTGTTCACACAAGCAGCGTTTCCTCATCTGAGAACAGAGGAGATATTTTAGTTTCAGCGCCAGAGCATGTGAGAGTCATCCTGTGAAAAACGCTTTCCAAAAAAGAACCACTTCTAGATCATTATGTGTCCACTTTTATAAAAAAAAAAAAAAAAAAAATCTGGCTCAGCTTAGATAAAAATATACAATAAATCAGAGTTTTATCAACAAACCAGTAAAATGTTCCTGCTTCATATGGATCAAATATTCTGGCCTTGATATCTCAGCCATCTGTTCAGGTCAGTGTAGAGTTAAGGGTTTGATCTTTTTGTCTTGTGTGCAAAAACTCAATCATGATACAACTGAATTACGATGAGATCAATACGTAACATTTTGCTTGACATGCAAATATAAAAGTGTGGCAGAAAACTAGCAGTGTCTGTAAATGTATCCCCAGGGTGAAGCTGTTCAGAGCTTAAAGGAAGAGCCAAAGATTTTCCTTCCAGTAGGACAGGAACCCGAAACAGAGTAAGAGATGCGATTTAATGGGTTATAAGGCTAGAAGATTATCTGTTGATGCCATCAGTCCAATTTGACAGTTACCGTATTTTCACGACCATAAGGCGCATACAAAAGTCTTTTTTTTCTCTCAAAATGTGAGGCGCACCCTTTAGGGCGGTGCGCCCTTTGTGTTTACTGCGGACGTTGTTGAGGTCACCATGAGAACGTTAAAGGGGAAGTGTGGGCGTGGATTGTGTATA